>JAQFZE010002607.1:0-14201 GCA_034695245.1 Dicyrtomina saundersi | reverse complement strand
TTTTGAACTTTGCCTTCATTTTTGCTGCAAATAGAAGCCAGAACCTGGTGCAGTTGGAGTACAAGAGTATGATGAAAACATACAAGAACCAATTAACAGCACAATAAAATACTCGATTGTACTCCAGTGCAAAATAAACCAGCGTTGTCGGCCATCCTTTCAATACAGTGGGATGGAAATGAAAGAGATAGCCATGATGCTCAGGCATTGCGAGGAACAGGGCAGAGAATTTAAAGCTGAAAACCAAAATAGAATACGTGAAGATTACAAGGATCAGCTGGCAATCGTCATTCGTTAAGGGCGCCTTTCCCTTAAAATATTCACCTGCACAAAAAACAAAATTAGTGGCCTGTCAAAATATTAACAAGAAAAACATTAGTTTCTTTACCTGTGAATTTCGTATCGAAGTAAAGCAAGCTGTTTATAAAGTTTGCAATTGCGCTCCGGTAAACAATAGAGTTGTAGCTAAACGCTAAAGTTGGGCTCATCCCAATTACAAAACTGTAATCAATCGCAATTCGCGCCATGTCTTGAGCCAGAATTGCCTGAATTAGGCTAAAACAAGTATTTATGTAAGTTAGGAGAACCCAGGTCAGATTTAAGGCCAAAATTAACCAGAAGTACCATTTTCCTTCAACTTTGAAAGATAAGGCCTGAGCATCCCAGGTGTATGGAATTGATGGGGAGAACCGTGCAATTTTGTGAAAAGTTTTGAGCGTTCTCAGACTGAGTGATGTGAAAATTCTTAGTATTTTAAGGACCAAACTACCAAAGTTTAAAAGTTCAAGCCTAAGCTACGAAAAATTATTATCGCTAGGTTTGGTTAAAGCAAAATTTGTAATATTTATTATGGGAATAAAATATCTCCAGCTACTTTCTGCATAGACTAACTTTGCTCTTTGTCGCAATCACATAAGCGACATTCTTGACAATAATTTTAGAAAAATACGGAAATGATAACATACGTGTGAAGCTAAGGTTTTGCACAATTTAATTTACGTCATTAAAGTCCTTGTCATTAAATTGGTTCTTGATTGATGGTTATAGGAGTTTTGGTCATGTTAAGTGTAATTGTGGGGTTATGTTTCAGTTTATAAAATGGAGAATTCTTACGTAACCTATTTTTCGCTTTCGATTAACAGTTTTAATTATTACTATTTTCTTGGCTGACTATTTTAGTTCTGCTCAGTCGCCTAAGAATAGGCATTGAATACGAAATGTCACTTCATATAGATAGTGATCACAGTTTAATGAGGAATATTAGGTAGCGCTTTTAGTGTGTTATACAGTTCATTCTACTTATTGTAAATACTTATTATTAATTTTTAATTACTTAAGATTACACTGAAATTACACAGGGTTGAATATTAACCAAAATAAAATTACTATCTAATCAACAAAATAAACATTATAATATATATTATTTTATTGACTTTAACTACCGATATTTAATTATTTACTATTTAGTTAAATATCGTCTGTTTTTAAATTCTATGGGCTTTGGCACAAAATAGTAACTATTTAATAACCTGTAGTGCTCTACTTTGAGTTTTAATTGCACAGAATTGAATATGTATAGCGTCGAGTGTCGAGATAAGAAATATCTCAATAAGTAACTAAATCTCGTATCGTTCACATAATACTTTGCAATTAAACAAATTTTATTTAGGTATAGTTAAAATATATATAAACTGACAAATTCACTTATAAGGAATTCTAAAGAACGGATTGAGTCTTAGTCAGTCCATTTAATTTAAATATGTGCGGAACAAACAAAAGAATTTTGCTTACAAAATTAAATATTTCTAAATAATTACAAAAACACTATTGTTTGTTTGGAGGATTGAATAACAAATATTTGACATGTCTTTAAATTGAAAAAAAAATTGTGTTAATAACATATGGTAACAAGCTTAACGCCGCCGCGCTGCTGTTTAGAAATGTTACATTAATTATGGCAAATGCAAAAAACTTTGCTCACACGTTACGAGCATCTCTTATGGTACGAAACCATTACACTTTGACTTGCACTATTTAAAACATGCCTATTTACTATTTTCTATTTTTTGTTAATAGGAGGTTTTGTTAAATTGGCAGGTAGCATATGAAATCATTTCCTTGTTACAAATTTGATGAATGTCTTGTTTTATTCAATACTTTATTCTGTTATTTTATTTTGAATTTTTAGCATTACAATCATTAGAATAGAATCAATTTGAATTTTTACTGTTTCTCAACTTTGACTTGTTTTGTTTTTACAGTTTCTTTTTGGTGAATAGTTACATATGGATGGGGCAAGATTGTACTGGTGCTACTGTTAACTGGCTTCTTCCTGTTATAGAATTTATTTTAAAACCCTAAGCGCATCATAGGCTTTTCAATTTTTAGTAGGTAATCTCAATATTTGATACTTTAACTGACTAACTATATCCCAAATAGTTATTAAACTGAAGACCTCGTCAATAAAATTGGGAAGTAACTTGCTTGGTGGCGTGTTGTTTTATTATGATTTTCTTCTACATCTTGAGCAGGAAATCCTGCAGTGGCACTGACAGCGACACCGACATCCAAACCGACATTACCACGACGAGAATAAAGTCGGGTGTAAATTGTTTTAGAATTGCGTTTCCGGAGGAGGGGACTGCCACTGCCGTCGTCGATTGGGATGAGTTGGAGTTGGAGGAGGAGTTGGAGGGGGAGAAGGGGGAGCAGCTGGACTGTACGTAGATTCCAGCTGGATTGTTACATTTGTCTGAGCTGCAGTAAACTCCTGTGAATATGTGAGAGGCGAGCGCAGATCCATTTGCATCGACTCCACCTCCACCTGGATAACTTGTATCCGATTCAGCTACAGTGTAACAAGGTGTGGTTTTCTTGGCGTCTGGAGTGTCGCATGAGCGAGAAAGTATAGTTATTGTGATGTCTTTCATCTTTATTTTCCATTCTTTGGTGAGTGTTAGGCACATGTCTGTTGAATTCGGGCACGTCGTCGTCAGAACTGGGGTCTGGCTCTTGTCCGGATCTAGACATGGCTCACTGCTTTTTGCATACGACTCAGAGTACTGTTCAGTGTACACGCAGTCATAGCAATCTAAACCTGAAATATGATACAATTTTAAACACATTTTTTTTATTCAAAAAATATTCAAAGTGTCCCATAACTCCCATATCTAGTTTAGGGTGAACACAAAATGGGCTTGGCGATCCCTAATTTTTCTAGATATTATTCAATATGTAGATTGTACATTTTATCAGTAAAAATTTAAATTCAATCATGTCAAATTAAAAGGTAATGCAAAATATATGAGATATACAAAAGCGCTTGAGGCTTGATGTTAGTAACGAAATTTTTATTAATGGAAAAATATTTTAATTTGGGATTTGCATGTTTGTGAAATGTGAAAAAAGTTCTGTTTACATTTTTTTTTTTTTAAACATTTTTAAAAATAGGAAAATAATTGTCAGTAATTAGTAATTACCTTTTGAAAATGGAGTGAAGGTGAGCCATCCAATTAAAATCCAAAGTCCAACTCGAAATAGGGACAGACAATTCAGTTTCAAAAACATATCTAAATAGTTTATCATTTTGATCATTTTACTGTGCTTTCAGGAGTTACAAGTTCCCGATTAAAAATCCGAATATTTCTGATTTCCGAATTCCGAATGAAATTAAATGTGTCCTCTAACTCCCTTATTTCATACTAATTATTATTATTTATAATGCATGTGAATGTATGGTCAAGTTTTGTAGACTCTAATTTTGTGAATAATTTAAATAATGTTGATAAAATTTAAATCAAAATATTTAAAATCAAAAACTATTATTAGACTTGCCGAAAAAACAGTTTTATTCATATAAGTTTTATTTAAAATAAAAATTTATAAAAATAATTGTTTGTTTTTTTTGCACTAAATTTCATTAGGTTTTATAAACTAAAACATTATCTGTAGTTGATTTCGTTGTCGTGTTAATTTCCACTGTATAAAATTTGACAATAATTTTGTTTTGTGTTGGAACTATTTACTATTTATGTGAAGTAAATTTTATCATTATTTTATGAGACATGTACAATATTAATTTTCAATACTTTTTTGTTGCGCATTATAGAACCTGAAATCTATGATTTTACCACAAAAATATTTTCACTACATAAAAGATGAGATATTGTTTTGAAGGTGGCAGTCACATTAGAACCACGACTAAATTATTGTTGGCCTAAATTAATGTTATGATTTACGGAGGAATTGGAGGAGCAGTTGGATTTTTGTTATTGTTGTTAGCAAGTTGTTGTGAATTCCCCAGGTTCATTATTACAGTTGTCACTTGGGCATGTGTGTGAGGACATGCTCTCGAAACCTTCCGAAAACTTCCAGTTTCGTATTGCTTCCGGATATTTCACGTCAAAGATGGGTTGCCCATTATTCACCTCGGGTAGTGGAATAGTTATTTTTGTTTTGGTTTTGCATACATCTGGTCCATCGTCACATTTCCGCTCAAGTTTGATTTGTATCAATTTAGGGTCTATAACTATTGTTTGGGTTTTTTTCATGCAGAACTTGGAAGTTAGTGGGCATGCTATGGGCGGAAACTGTTGTTTAACTGGATCTATACAATCTTTGTTGCCGACTCCACCGCCTCCTAGGGACGTGTAGTCGCAGACATAGCAATTAAGGCCTAAATTAAAAAAGTGTAAGACATTCAAATACACATATGTGGTACCCAATGGTTTTTCTTTATTACAATTTTGAAAATAATATTTTATTATTTGATTTGTAAAAGTTGCATGCATAGGAATCTTAGTAAGTAATAATTATTACCTTCTGACGATGGAGTCAACCATCCTATTAAAAACCAGAGTCCAACTCCGAAGAAATGGAACGAAAAGTTGAATTTTGAAAATAAATTCATTTTAAAATTAAAACTAATGCTTCACTTTTATTATGAGTTATCAAATAAACGCGTGTGCACCAAGAAGAATTCTGTTTTGCATCCCTGAATGTCACAAATCAAACTAAACTGTTTTTTTGTTCACTAAGCTTAAACAGCTAGCCGTTAAAATAGTTAAAGCTCTTATGGCAAGCTCCAGTTTGAGTTTGAGCATAAATAGCAAAGCAATATAAGCCTTTTCAAATCTTAAAAATGAAAAAAAAATTATAAGTGTGTTCAATAAAGGTCAATACTAAGTAGGGCGGCGACGGCAGAAATTTCCGTTCATTTATTGTTAGTGAAAAATGAAAAAATTGCAACCACAAGATTTATTTTTTTAATGAAGTTAGAAATTAATTTTGCTAATCAATCCAATTTTTGTTTTAGTTTTTATTACTTTTACAAGAAGTTTAGTTATCAGTAAAATTTTATTCATAACAATAAAATAATAAATTATTGTGATTAAATACAAATTAAAAAAATATTATTGTAGGTTTTACAATTTTCTAAACTTGAATTTGTTTGTTTATTAAAAAAACATTAGAGTAAGCTAACTAGAAAGCCAAAGACAGACGCCTAAAATTGTAACTTATACTACCAGAATTAAAAAGAAACACTAAACTTGTAAATATAAAATGCTACGGTATAAATAAAATGAAAAAAATATTATTATTAAAATTGGTGCTACATAAAACGACACAACATTACAAACATGGTACACCAATTTTTATTCACGTCAAGATTGACCAATCTTAACCATGTGATTAAACTAAACTGTGAATAATTATTAAAAACAAATGTGTTCATCCATGCAAAAGTAATGTTGCCAAATAGGATAAACTAGTTGCAGTCTTGAATATTAATTTTTGGTTTTGACCATGATTTTACTTGCAATTTTTCAAACTATTCAAACAAGGTATGAACCTATGTAGGTATGGCCTTTGAGCTTGTAAAAATATATTACTTTGCATTAGTGATCAAAATGGTCTGATCTAGTCCTAATTTCATGGTCTGGTCGAAAAAATGTAAATTCAACATTTTATACTTTCAAGAAACATCGAATTAGAACATTTTGCACCTTTTTAAATAATACATAGAATTACAAAAATTTGGAATTTTCAAACATATGTAATTAGAATAATGTGCAATTAAAAAAAAATTTAAATAGAATAGTTAGCACTTTTTAAAAACATGTAACAAGAACATTTTACACTTTTCAAAAACTCATATTTAACATTTCACGCATGTTTCTTATTTTTTTATATGACTTAGCTTGTTTTGATTTTAGCTAAAATTAGGTATAGGCCATTTTTGTTCTTCACAGACGATATTTAAAAAAAAATTGTACCTAAATAGTTTTCCACCATTTAAATAACATGTAAAAGGATCAATGTGCAATTTTCCAAGACTGATTATATAATGTAGACAAAACATTTATTGTACTTTTGAGAATATTCTAAATAAAACGTATGGGTTCTAACGGATCGGATTTTTTGGATCGGATTTCAGATAATTCGGATAACGGATCGGATCGGTTGACTTGTGTATCCGGTATGGGTCGGATCGGATTGCTCACAATCCGATCCGTTTATGAAAACTGATCGGATAGGATATACAGATATCCGAACGGATATTGAAACGGATATCCGCGGATATCCGAAGTCCAAAATATTAATAATAGAGCGTTTTAAAATCACTGATCAGGTTATTAAATAAGATGAAAACAATAGAAAACAACATTTTACTACTTTTCTTGATGTCAACTGTAAACTTATGTAACGAAAATTTGCGTGTTTTATTATAGTTGATTTCCATTGTTTACATGCAACGGAGCGGAAGGTTACGTTGAAGTCATTCTGAATCGAATAATTTTATGCTAACAATAAAAAGTATATATTATTTTGTATTTTTGAGTGATAAAATAATTATTACAATCATTGTAATATCGGCTCATTTATTTTAGACGAAAAATGTATCAAATAATTAAATCTAAAATTAAAATGTTGCTGTTAGTAAGTTCTAAATAGTGGATAGGTAAATGAAACTTTTGCAACGCAATTATTTATCATTTTTCCTAATCCATCTGATGGTCAAGAAAAGTAAATCAAAAATTAAACTTTATTTCTTGCTTTTATTATTAATTTAGTTTACTTCTTCATATAATAAGGATGAGGTCGGATAAGGTCGGATATCCGAACATCGGATCGGATCGGATCCGGATACATTTTATGACGGATCGGTTGGCCAGTTATCCGATCCGACCTACATTCGGATCGGATACGGATAAATGTTTTTTTCTCCCGATTACTTCGGATCCGAAAAGTATCGGATTGGATAGGCGAATATCCGATCTGTTAGAATCCATAATAAAATGTTTAAACTAGGGTAAGGGCATAAGGGTCGGCTTTTTATTTTGCGCATACAAACAGAATTGTTTCGTAATTAAATTTAGCTCAGAAGCAATGTAATTTGATGCGTATCTGCCTGAGCTATTTGATTTGGCCTACCACACCCTTTAAATTATTGTTTGTCATCACTGTAAACCAATTTGTTCCAAAAAATAGTGAAGTTGTTTATGCTTTCTATTTTTGTATATAATTAGTAAATAGTTAGCCTAGGCCACACACGCTGGAATTAATTAATAACATATTGGCAAAGTGAGATCTGGTTCATCGTTACAACAATACAATTACATTAGCATATGTGATACCTTTAGCTTTGGCTTTGGCAACGGCAACACGGCAACCACATGTTTGGCTACACAGAATGTAAATGCACAAGGACATAACAACACACACATGTTACCATAACTCATAAATAATTCATTATGCCATTTAATTGAGACTACAGCCATACAAAATTGATTATCTACTTATTCAGATTCATACCCACTCAGTTATTTGGGGTCAATGTTTCCATTACGCCATGACTTTCTGAGCTAAATTCAGCTGTGATTGTGTACATTTCCGTGATATCATAGCAAAAGGCAGTTAATTAGTCATGAAAATGGCATACCCCATTCAGATATCCTTACAAACGTTTCTTCTCCAATTTTTTAATTGTGTTTCAAACTACTCAAACCATGCTTAGCTTCTTAACTATTACAGTTGCAGCCGTCGTTTTGTGCGGTTCAGTTGTGTCGGACAAGCACCCGGGTAAATATTTCTTGCTAATGTTTTTATTGTAATACTAAGAATCTCAAACCAATTAATCGAATTTGAATTTTAATAATTTTTTAAATTTCAAATATTTGGATTTCTTCTAAAACAGCTGTGGATGGCTGGAACGCCCTTCTTGGTCCAAGACAGTTTTTTGAAGGGGCCGCAAACACCATTCTAATTAAGTCAAGTGATGAAGGGGTGATTCTATGGCAATTTAAACAGCTTCTTACTCAAGATGAAGTTATAATTCCCGCCTATTTGAATTTCAGGGTATTGAATTAAATTCAGAAAAACAAACAATATAATTACATTAGTTAAAAAACTCAATTTATTTTGTTTCCGTTTTCTCATTGTTAGACAATTTTTAATAAAATTAACGATGCAACTCGAGAGCGGCTTAATCAACTGAAGAAATCCATGTTCATAGTAGCCCGCCATAATTTAGAGGCCGCCGCAGGAAAGCACACTTGGACCATGGCCGTTAACCATTTTGCTGACTTGGTGGGTTTTAAACAATACTTGTAGATTTGGTGGGAAATTCAAATTATTAAACGTTTCAAATTTTTTTACAACACAGAGTTTATCAGAGCTGTCAGTGATTGCGGGTTCATTCACTGAACTGTACAATTCTACTTCAAACCGGGCATCCGTTGCAGTTCTATACAAACGAAAACCCGGATCTTCTCCTCCCCCATCGTCCATCGACTACGTGAAGGAAGGCATCGTGTCCAGTGTAAAGTATCAAGGGGACTGTGGCACGTGCGTCATGTTCGCAGCCGCAGCCATTTTGGAATCCGCAGATGCTAGAACCAATTCCCGGGCACCACTTGACCTAAGTCCGCAAGAGCTGGCGGAATGTGCTCATCGGGGATTTTATTGCAAAGGGGCGGGCTCAGATACTAGAACTAATCTGAGATATTTGGTTAAACATGGGCTAGCTTCGTGGGACGCATATCCATACAAAGGTGATAAGGGAACGATAGGTCGTTGCAAAAGAAGTTCTACACGCCGGAGTGCAACCGCCTTGGAATGGGAAGTCGCTGATCGTAAACATACGGAAGAATCACTGATGCAAACTTTGGCCGAGAGAGGGCCACTTATCGTCGCTATTCAGTCCAATTCTGGATTTGGTGGTGGCTGGTTCTATCATCAAGGGGTCTTCTCAGGTTCTGACTGCAACGATGCTCAAGATACAAACCACTCTGTGACTCTGGTGGGCTACGGAAAGGAGAATGGGCTTAAGTACTGGCTCATCAAAAACAGCTATGGCACCACTTGGGGCGATGAAGGCTACGGGAAGATCAAGTTCAGTGTTTGCAAAATTTTAAGTCGCGTTTCTTCTATCGTTGCTAAAACTCTTTGATGTCCTATTAAAAATGTCGTAAGGATAAAAAAATTGTAAGGGCTAAAAAGAATAATTACGCGTGCTTTTAAGAAGTGAAAAGTGTTTATTTAAGGGGAAGTGAAAACTGTTCTTTTTGAATGTTTTTTAAGAAGTACTAAATGTTTCATTTTTTATGTTTTTGAAAAGTGCAAAATGTTTTGTTTTAACGATTTCTAAAAATTGCAAAAATCTGTATTTATTTGATTTTAAAAATTGCAATATCAATTTTCTACTACATACCATTTCTAGAAATTGCAAAATGTTATGTTTCTAAGTTTTTGAAAAGTGAAAAGTTTTTCTTATTATTAGTACAGATTTACTGTTGGCAATATTATATTACATTTTTAATTTTCTGAAAAGTCTAAATTTGAAAGTAATTTTGTAAAGTGCAAAATATTTTATTGTATTTCGAGATGAGCAAAAAGTTTCATTACATTTTGAAAAATGCAAAATGTTTTATTAAATTTTTAAAAGTGCAAAATGCTCTGATAAATTTTGAATTCTTGTCAAGACCTCATTTTAAGCATACATTTAACAAAGCATTCTTTTAGTTTTTATGTAATTACTTGAACCATATGATTATTATTAGAATGCGGAAATGTTTGTTTATTTATTAAATCGTTGATGTTTTAAATTATGGACTCATCCTTTGTTTGGGGCCCATGGTGGACAAATCAAATAGGAAACGTTCGAGGTATTTTATTTATCGTTTTTTTAAGAGTCAACAATATTGCCAATTATCAAATATTCTATTACTAACAAAAACATTTAACTCACCTGACAATAAAATAATTTCTTACAAAACTATTTCTGTCCGAGCGAAAATTTGAAATCTTAAGCCCAAAAATTCTATTAGTTACGAGTTTATTCTCATTCTTTACTTTTTAACGACCTACCAAGGACAAGGACACAGAATAACTATTGAACACTAAACCCCTGATCGACGAGAAGTTTCGTAGCCGTGATTCTAGATGACATCGGACTGGACAGAAAAACAATTGCATCTGCCATTGACTCGGGCTCACATGCTACAGGAAAAAGGAGGCGTTCATACCAACTACCTAAATTCTCCTTTTTAAACTCTACCGACTTTTCCTGGAGCATTTCTGTGTTCGTTAGTCCTGGACCGACACAATTGACCCGAATCCCATGCTTGGCCAGTTCCACTGCCATTGACTTGGTGAGCATTGCCACAGCTGCTTTACTTGCAGAGTAAATGCTTGTTAATTTATAAACTAATTCGTCTCCCTGCAATAACGAACGATTTATGACTAACTTGAGCGAAATTTAAAATACAACTAAAATAATGCAAAGTATTTGTATACATTTTCCAGCAGCACTTACATTGGAAGAAATGTTGACAATGGTGCCATTTTTAATGTTATTAGCAATCATGCCTTTAGCCACCACTTGGGCAACATTCAGAACTGCTTTGAAATTGATGTCAAAAATCCTTGTAAAAATTGTAAAAAATAATTACGATATTTTTAAAACGATTTAAAAAAAAATTAATTCTACAAAATTGTGACTGGTTTTGTTTTACTAGTCGATACAAGTTTATTGTTGCGTACATGTCAATGTTGTTTAGGGCAACGTCTACGAAAGGGATGAACTCTGAAATGCCTGCATTATTTGCTAAATGATGAATTGGCAAAACAGACTCAACTGCTTTCCGGGTTTTATCCCAATTTTTCAAGTCAACTGTGACTGTTTGAATTGCAGGATAATTGCTGACTAGTTTTTCTAAGCAATTAACATCCTTGTCCAGGACAATCACCGTCGCACCGAGCTTCAGGAATTTAAGCGCAGTTGCTTTCCCAATTCCTAATTAACCAGTTCACATATAATAAACGCTTTAAATCTTTAAATGGTTCTGAATAATTATATTTTTGGTTTTATTACCTAAAGCTCCCCCTGTAACCAAAACCCGCTCGTCCGTAAAATCAAGCGCAGAAATTGTTTCTCCTTTAGATGTCATCTCGTCGTCAACTTTAATTTGTATAGAAAGAATAGAACGAGTTGCGAAGTAGCCCTCGTTTGTAATGCTAAGTAAAAGAGGGCCTTAATACATACTGCACAAAATTTTGACTCAAATCATGTGATGAAATGCTTTGTCATGGTACATTGAGCTCAATGAATGTATTTACTGCAATGTTATAGCAATTATTTAAGATTTCGTGTGCCTATGTAATACTTGGCTTGTTTAGTAAAAACAGTTAAGTAAGGGAATTAAAATTTGTATGTCCACTAACTAAGCTAATAACTTTAACAGGAAACAGGATTTCTAGTGATTCATACAAATGACAATAAATTTAAACATTCAAGCCACCTGTTTGAGTTTGATTTATTTAACGTTGACCTCAAGTAGATGATGCGGTCTTGCTGAACGATAAAAGACTTTAACAAAAAGCATAACTGTCTTTGAGTAGCTCCTTAATATGAAGATGGCAATAAATTAGGACAAGCATAACCTGCGGCTGTACTATAGAAAATGTTAAATAATATCGTAAAATTGAATTCGTTATACTCAAGTTGGGTTGTGTAAATAATCACATTACGTTAGCTTTAATTAGTTAAATCTGATAACATAATTAAATTCAGTCAGAGTGGAGAAAGGCAATGACTGGCAGAAGCGTAAATATATAATACTTATAAGGATTTAACTATAGTAAGTAGGGTAAAAGTATTATCACTGGAGTATTTAAAGGGGCTTCATGGCTAAAAATTGTCCCATTTGAAAACCCTGCTCGTTAACTAGATCGCATTCCTAATATTTGATGCTGCTTTTATTATTTTAAATTTCTTGGTTTTCATTGAATTTGCAAAGATGCGACAGGTTTTAGAGGAAGTGAATTTGCAACTTTTGTTGATCATGTCCAAAATGGGGACCTCAAGTTTACGCGAGAATTCAATTGCGGCAGAAAGATTTCTTCGGAAACGTATCCAGGCTATAAAGGCGTTTGGTGTGGAGGTTGGGGCCTGCAAAGTGACCATCGGAACTCCGATGAACATCACTAATTTAATTATTAGCCAAGTCATTATGATGCTTGGTTTGTAGGAAAAAGTTTAATTTTATTTGCTAAAGTAATAAAACAAAGCTCCATTTCACCCTAAATGCAAAATCCGTGTTCTTCCACTTTTGTCTAGTAAGCGTTCTAGCTGACCAATTCCTAATAGAATTGTTACAAAAGTTCAAATTGCTCTAACTGCATATGAAAAAACTGTAAAAAAACTGTAAACAGAGCATTTTACACTTTTCCAAAACATGTAAATAGAACATTTTACACTTTTGAAAAACATGAAAATGGAACGTTTTAAACTTTGAAAAACATGTAAATAGAACCGTTTGCATTTTTAGAAAGCATGTAAATACAACATTTTACACTTTTCAAAAAAACGTAAATAGAACATTTCAGACTTTAAAAAAAAAAAGTAAATAGGACACTTTACGCTTCTCAAAAACAAGTATAAATATAGAACATTTCGCACTTTTCAAAAACATGTAAATAGAACATTTTGCACTTGTCAAAAACATGTAAATAGAACATTTCGCACTTTTCAAAAACATGTAAATAGAGCATTTTGCACTTTTCAAAAACATGTAAATAGAACAGTTTCCACTTTTAAAGAGCAAGTAAATAGAACTTGCTAGGAATTTGCAGTGTAGCAAATTCCATAATAAACGGCGCATTTTGCAGATTACAATAAACAAAGGTAATTGCTAAGATCCTTCGACTTAAGTTCAGTGTCATGTTATGGGTGTGGGTGAGCATAAATATTTTAAAACAAAACAATACATGTAAATAAAATTCAAAATTTTATTCAGAATCCCCACACTAATAAATATTTAAACAAAGTCTAAAGTAAAACTTAAAGTCAACGATTGGAAGGAATTTTGAGTTCAAAATAAAATTCTTTGCCTACCCGTTGCGAACACCTAAAGCAAATTAGATTGCAATCGCTCGGTATGACATTAATTTTTATTGGGGTCGTTCACAAATGACGTCATCGAAATAGCGTCAGTGGGTCCAGTTGGCTACTGCACAAATCCCATGTTGAATGTATAGCCATTTAAGCAAAAGGTCAGCTGATGGCAGGAAGTCAAACAGTCCTATACAATAATAATTACAGGTATTTTGATGACATCACTGATGGACGATCCCCTATGTATTTTTCTTGTTTATTACCGGCCATCAACCTGCGTCCTTCTGCTCGAGCTAAGTTTTTCGTTAACTTAATTTCTAATTATAAGCGTATCTTGTTGTTGGGAAATGAAGACGCGTACGTAATTTCCTTTCAGAAAACAGTTCTTCATTACAATGTGCATAAATTAATCCTGCAGTTAGATGGAAGGATCTTGAAAAAAATTTATGGAACAACAAGTCCATCTGGACTATTCTGGACCGAGATAAGGTCAATGTATTCCAATAATTCCATATCGTCTGTGAAGAATCATAATATCCCAATTCCATTTTTAGCTAAAAATTAAATGAACTATCTACAAAAACTAATGACAGCATAACCATATAAAAGTGGTAATAAAACATTTTTATAAAGTTTTAAAAACGTATAAGCACAACATTTTGTAGATTTCAAAAAGACGTAAAAAAAATTGCGCTTATTTTCACACAATACCTACTTACAATTTACTCAGAGAGATAGTAAAATTTTATTTACAACTGGCGCACTATTACGCTTGCCATTAAGACACAGTAAAAACAATACACAT
>JAQFZE010002606.1:0-14206 GCA_034695245.1 Dicyrtomina saundersi | reverse complement strand
AATTTTGGTTTCTTCATGTTCTTCATGGACCATCCCTTACGACCCAGTCAGTCGGCCAAGTCACAATCCACAACCTTGGCAATCCAAATTCAGATTTCTATTTTCATTCTCCCGCTCTCACTTTGAATTGTTTTTGCCACAAACACCGTGGACTGGGGGTCAGACATAAACGGCGTATGTGGTAAAACTCAAACTTTAGAACCCACCCACCCCGCTCGTCATCGCCTCCATGAGGATTGCGTAAATGGCTATTTTTAACGAACAGAGTGTCATCTTCTAATAAATGTTAATGGGACTATTTGTGACTGGCCCCTATGAATGAAATGGTTTAGTTTTATATAACATCAGGCAATCAGGCCTGTCGTAAAAATAAAAATAATCTGAGGAGGAGGAGAGACGCAGACAATAAAACTTAGAACTTACTAGGACAGTATACCCAACTACCCCACCCATGAACATGGAATATGGATCCATGACTCGATGCTCTGAAGTAGCAGTGCGTTCACTGCGTTCGAAATACCATTGAAAATTGAAGCCCTGTTCTGTCTTCCGACTTCCGTAATTACAAATTAATGTAAGTATTAAAGCGTGTGGAAGAACTTTACGTAACCTCCAACCTTCACCATTAGATCGTGAAAGCCAATTAAGATGGAATGCGTAATATGTAGTACTGTGCTGTTTCTGCATTTGCTGAATGATTTCCTTACTCTTCGATTCATTTTTCCATTACGTATTAGTTAGTATTATCGATTGAATTGTGTAAATCTGTAGATCTATCAAAACTCACTTTATTTCCGGCTTCGCTTGGCAATTTTCAATGCACGATACAGAATTCTCAGACTAGACCGGGCTGGACTCGCTAAAATGTTATGTGGATGTGACGATTGAAATAATGTGTCGCCGAAGGTTACTTAAAAATTGATAAAGGAATGACGCTCATGATCCACAATACTCACATACTCACGTACCTTTTATTTTTTAGTTTCAGCTAAATGACTAATTTTTTTTGTCCAGCAAAACTCCAATAGAAGTGCTGGGCGGGAGTGTTCTATATGTTCTCATGAAATCGTACTATAACATGTCGGATATTATTTTATGTATATGTACTGGGTTGTTGCAAAGTTTGCAAATATTATGTATAATCATCACATCATCATTATCATCGTTATTACACATTTCATAAATAACATTTAAATATATTTTTAACGGCTGGATAAATCAAGTTTTGAGGCCTTTTAAGAATGAGTGTGTGTACGACAAAGATGTTTTTTTTGTTTCGTATGACTTAATAACGAATATGTAAGTAACTTCAAAAAAAATACTATGACTTAATTATATAACTGTAAAGTGTATATGATGACACACCTACCACGAAGGCCAACAACAACGATAGCTATTGTAATGAAAAATCATTTGTGGACTAAAATATAAAGCTAAATTCACAGTAATTACTAAATCTAATACAATTAGATTCACATTTTTAGAATATTTGATTTCAACAACAAACACTGACTACATCTACAAAAAGTTGCTTCCTTTTCGTCTTGTCACCTAAGTATCATTGAACTAATTTAACGATTTTTTATTCTTCAATTGCACGGAAAGCAGCTTGCATGTCCTCGTAGAGTTGATCCAACTCCGCTTTCATTTTTTGTTCCCCTTCCGCTGGATCTTTGAATTTCATGGAGCTGAGCTGGTAAAGGATTTGACCCATGGATTCACGGATAGTTCCCCACGTGACTTTATTGTCTGATTGGGCAGTAGATTCTACAGCGTGCCTTGCCATTTCATAGAAACCAATCATATTCTTCAACATCCCAACGGATTTGTAAAAGGGGCAGTAGCGATCGTATGGAGTGTAACTAAAATTGTAAAACGCAATGTATAAGAGAAAGACAACTTTATTCAAATACACTTGATACTGTCGTCCAATGAAGATAGCCCAAAGGACTCAGCACACGTGGCACCATTTTGTTAAATATGGATATGCTTGTTAGAGTAATTATAAACCTCTTACTTAATAGGATCATATGATAGCTAACGAAAATAAAAGTTGACACGATATAAATACGAAACGTACCCATTTTGCTGTAAGAAATCTTCTTTGAGAAGACGAGCGACTTCCAGAGTAATTTTATCAGTTTCTGCAAGTGAAGCCTTACCGACCAATTGCACAATTTCGGCCAGATCTTCTTCTTCTTGGAGAATTTCCTTAACTCGAGTTCTTAATGGAACGAATTCTGGGTAATTCTTCTCATAGTAGTCATCCAACGCCCGCATGTATTTGCTACAATTCAATTAATAATTTACAACTTCAAGGCGGAACTTGAACTGATTTTTTTACCCCAGCAAATAAGCTTAACCCACGTTATTCATGTTACTTACCTGTAAGATATGAGCCAGTTGATTGAAGGGAAATGCTTCCGTTGAGCAAGCTTCTTGTCTAATCCCCAGAAGACCTGTACAATACCAAGAGTTGCTGATGTGACGGGGTCAGAGAAATCTCCACCGGGAGGTGAAACAGCGCCGACAATAGAAACTGAACCTTCTCTCTCTGGGTTGCCCAAGCATCGAACTCGTCCAGCACGTTCGTAGAAAGAAGCCAATCGTGCACCTAAGTAAGCTGGATAACCACTATCAGCAGGCATTTCAGCAAGACGACCAGAGATTTCTCTCAAAGCTTCTGCCCATCGAGAAGTTGAATCTGCCATCATGGATACGTTGTATCCTAAACAACAATTAAGACAATTTAATGAAGCTAGTCATCATCCAATGAGAAGAAAGACCAATAATTAATTAACAAAGTAACATTAATAGTACAAGCTAACCATAAGTTACTTGGTCTTGGGCACTTTAAAATACCAAGCACTTTTTTAACAGAACGAAGCAGTAACTGAGAAGCTCAGAACTACAGAGGTAGCACAGAACTATAGTATGACATATGAATCATTTGAACTTACCCATATCACGGAAATATTCAGCTAAAGTAATTCCAGTGTAAATGGAAGCCTCTCGAGCAGCCACAGGCATGTTAGATGTATTGGCTACGAGGGCTGTACGGCTCATAATAGACTCAGTGGTTCCGTCAATCTCTACATTCAATTCTGGAAAATCTCGAAGTACTTCAGACCTTATAACATCACATAACACGATTGCAGATTAGTTTACTTAGCACTTACACGTTTTTGGTACAAATAAAATTCCATGATTTCATCTTACATTTCATTTCCTCGCTCCCCACACCCGACGTAGATAATGACATCTGAATTGGAATACTTGGATAGCGATTGTGAGATGACAGTTTTTCCACAACCGAACGCACCTGGAATGGCAGTTGTTCCTCCTTGGACACAGCTATATTATTTATCAGGAAGATTAGAAACAGAAACAACCTTCGAGAAACTGATGGAACCAAGGGATTCTGTAATCATTATCAAATAAAATCAAACTTGAAATACTTACGGGAAAAGGGAATCAAGTACTCTTTGCCCAGTAAGTAGGGGATGATTAGCTGGAAGTTTTTCTGTAACTGGTCGAGGCTGACGAACAGGCCACACTTGCAACATGCTAAACTGTGATTTTTCTCCATCGAACTCTGTCTCTAAAACAATATCTGTAACGCTGTATGATCCTGCTTCTGCAATGTAAGTAACAGTTCCTCTTGCTCTTGGTGGAACAATAATCTTGTGTTTAACGAGACGATTCTCTATTACCAGCCCGTAAACATCCCCTCCAGTAACGTGACTACCAACCTAAATTAAACACCACCATTAAAATTAATTCACTTGCAATAAAAATGTTAAAACTAGTACAATACAGTGCCATACACGAAATATATATTCACCCGGATTGATTTATCTGGCTTAAAATCCCATTTCTTTGTGCGCGAAAGAGCTGGAACGTTGACTCCCTTTGGAATGTAAATGCTCTGCGAAGATTCGCAAATATCTTGTAGTGGTCGCTGAATACCATCAAAAATTGAATGCATGATTCCAGGACCCAATTCAACTGAAAGCGGCTTCCCAGTTCTCAAGACTGGGTCACCCACGGTCACGCCTGATGTCTCTTCATATACCTGTACCAAGAATAAACACAGTCGTCCATAATTGCCGAAATTTATCTTGCTGAGGCTAATGCAAAATTATAATATCAGCAGGAAAGTCACGAGTCATAACTGATAATATTAATCCAATGCCCAATCAAAGGTTTTGAACAATACCAACCTGAATAGTTGCTAAATCTCCTTCCAATCTGATAATCTCCCCTACTAAATTGTCATATCCGACACGAACCAATTCGTACATAGCAGATCCAGACATACTGGAAGCAGTGACCACTGTAAAGAGATTATATACATTATTATGCACAGACAAAACAATTATTTCTGGGTTCAGTTCTTCAAAAGTTCAAAGGCAGTATGTATTATCTATGTCCTAACACAATAAGTTTAATAATAATTACAAGAATTAGGGTCATACCAGGGCCGGATACTGCGAACACATATCCGTATTCGGATTCCTTCTCATGATCCTTAAACCGAGGTAAGTTAGACATTTTGATTGCCTTTTATTGTCACTGACTCGGACTAGAATTGTTTATTGAGCTGCGCGAATCTAAAACAAAAATAAACAGATTTAAGATTGATGTGAAATACAAATAAATACAACAGGGCTTAAAAGTGTAGCTGTAAACAGTTTAAGTGCTATTAATGCAACAAATAACAGCGACCAAGGAAGGGCTATGAGTATGGTAGAAAATAAATTGGGAGCCCAAAATCGTCCATACCTACTAACAATGCGAGTGGAAGCTGTAATAAATTCTGTGATTTGGTGGAAGTTTAAAGTTAAAATAGAAAATAATCAGCAGACGACAAGGGCGTTGCCGTTGCTTTACTAAAACTATATTCATTATCTACTAATACCAAAACGCGAAGAAGATTATGTGCGTATGTAAGGGTCTTAATTAATATTATATACTTGAACCAAGAGTAGCAATACTTTTATCATTCATTGCAGACATTAGCATTAAACCCTATTCAGATGCTAATTGACCTGATGGTTGAGAATAGTGCATGTGCTGGTGCTCCGCTGGGGTCTCAAACTGCCGACAGCAGAGGTCTTTATTTTTATATATATTTATTTATAGTACATAGGTATTAACAAATCCTAACTCAAACCTAAGTACATACTTTACCAGTACTCACACGAGTAGGTACAGGGCTATGTAATTTACCTTAAAATTATATAGGTAATATAATTAGCTATGTAGTTAGAATCGCTCAACAAACTATGATTCGTATGTATTTTGTTGTCATTTACATACCTATAGTAAAATGAATACTTACCTAAATAATAATGAATAATACGTATCTTTGGTTAACACTCTGCTGGAATCCGCATCAGCTCTACAGCACTTGAAATCAAAACTATAAAGTTCCATTCAACGTGGAAATGACAAACAAGAATAAAAGCTGACGTTCAACTCACTCATGTTCTCACTATTAAACTCACATCACAAATCTCTATAATATATTATACTCAACTCAAACATACCTTACCTACATATTACCTGCCTTATTATTCCCTCCTGACTCCTGCCTAACAATTGGTTTGCACTAGTACAGTTCAGTTTCATTTATCTCTCTCTCATTTTTCCATACGTTTGTTTAACAGACCCCTAAATTATTTTCCATTTATCTCGCCATAGTAATTGCATTTCAGAGCAGCAAAGCTAAGTACGCAAACACGGTTGAATACACAATGCCCCAACAGTAAGTATTAAGTAATTTCTTATCTAAATATGAACCATTTTTCTCTGCAATATAGTAGTTCTTTAATAGTGTCAATAGGCTCAATAGTCCATATTTAGATTATGTCCACTTGAGTTGTAAATGCTGTAAAATGCAAAGCTTCCTATCTACTGCATACAAAGTAAAGATAGATAATTTAGCATTTTGTCAACCAAGATAATTATATAGCAAAAGTCTTGAGCAAAAATAAATAAATGTCGGACGATTTATGTAATTGCATAAGTAGTTACTTAAGTGTTTCGCCGGGAGTTCTAACTCTGCATTTCAAAAAGTAGCAGTGTGTAATTTTAAAGGATTTTCAAATTAAATTCGCCCTTTGAAAACCTGAAGATCAATTATGGGATCCTATACACGGAGGCCAGGAAAGTACTTAAATCCCCTCTCTTAGACGCTGTGGCATTTTTTACTGGGTTTAGAATATTGTGTATAGGTATTCATATATCTGACTAGTGAGTTTATGTTTATATTTTACCATTAATGCGGAGGAACCACTGACATGGACAGGCAATTGCAGGAAATGTCCACAAGCATCGATTTATGACTTGTTAGTAATAAAAATAAAATGTATGACAACCGACAACAGTGATCATGGAATACCTTTTTGTAAACTACGTAGAAGGATTTTAACATTCCCATGTCGTTCTCATATACGTAAGTAATTCAGTAATTGCTGCTAACTTATGCATGACACACGATATATATATACACATCTAATTACTTGTGCTTCGACTGCGCCGAAGGCTATAAGCGCTCTTGGTCTTTCATTCAAATCTTGAGAATGCAATACCAATGCAGAAGAAGAGAAGACTTTCTTGATCTGTATGCAAAGAAGTGAGAGAAGATCTACCATCCACTATCTTATTTCCTAAAACTTGATGCTGAATAATCAAGTAGAGACAAAAAATTACGACGCTGCCTAGATGTACTAACTAGTAAGAAATCTACGTTATTATTGTCAATTGTCACTGTTGAGTAACTGAAGGAAAACGAAGCCTAAAACAAGATAAACATTATAATGATACCTTTACCAGACGTCACGTACGAAACATGAAAAAATTAGACTTGAATCAAAGCATGTTATGCTAAAAAGCGATTTGCTCAGGATGGCTTGTGAAAAAGAGATGATCCACAAGAACACGTACCAACGCCTGTTTTGAGCTTTAATGCCAGTACATGAGCATCGATGGAATCGTAAAAAAAGAAATAATTTAAGCTATTTTATTTTATACTATACGCTAGCATTATTAATTTCAGTCTCACCAGTACCAGTTTAGATTTACCTGTCTACAATACCTTCAATAGTTTAAAATACTACCTAGTCAAAGAAACGTCTTGAACGTCCACCCTTGGTTCAGTTATATGGATTACAACTCTATAATACAGTAACTTCTAAGTATTCCAATCAGCGACAGCGACAGCTATTTAAGCTGCTGCAACGTCAAAAATGTATGCGCCGTTTGACATAAGAAGGAAAAGCTTAAATCAACACGGAGATACTAATAATAAATAAATTTAAAATTTTATTTTTATCCAAAACCGACAGATTTTTTAACACTGACTGATGACACTGTTCTTTGATAATGCAATGAGGTTCCGCTATGTTAACAACTACTTAATGACTGTCAAGAGTCAAGCTATTGAAAACTGCAAAAAATATAAAATTGATGATTTTATTGAACTACTAACGTGACCAGCAGATTAAAAACAATTTATGAATTGACGTATATATACAAAAATACGAAAGGGGCATTTGATCGTGTCAAAGTCGGAACAGCAATTCATAATATATTAGTTTTTTGATGGAGAGAGTTGTATCATTTATAGACTTCGGTTCAAACAAGCGCCAAAGACTGACTTTAAGCATTTTAAATCAAAACTACCCTAATGACGTTGACTTTAATATGTATAGGTACCTATATTGCTACTTCGTGCAAGAAGTTAATCCTAGTCCTAAACCAATATCTTCTACACCCTATGCTTATACTCATTACTGCCTACCCGCAAATATTATGAAACATTAATTATTACTAATTATTAATAGTGAATCTAATATAAACAAATATTCAAAGCCTACAATGGCTACAATCAATGACAGATTAACTCACCTCAGGTAATTGTAACCTCCAAACTTGCTTTGTACAATTAAATATGTAGGGTAAATAATTTGTAAATCTTTCCTGATTCACTCACGACAAGAAAATAGTCAGTCTCCTCAATCCTGGAATTTTTCTTGTTCCTTGTCAATGTTCTATTTTAAACGAAAACGAAACCAGAGTCAGTCAGTGAATGTTAATCCTTAGTTACGAAAGTGACATTGTGATTGACTGATACAGAAAATCTCACTCACTCCCTGTGTAAACCGTTGAATACTATAAAAAAAAACTATTGAAATGTTGGCTGAAGTATGTTTTAGGTAGTGCGAGATGGGATTGTACTGAGCTGGCAACTTTAAAATGATTAAGCACCGACTTAATGTTTACTCATGATTCATCTCCAACCCATCCATGCAATAATACACAATAGAAGCAGAGGGCTGTGCACGAATTAAATATTGTACAATGTGAAGGAGACAAAAGTGAACTGTTATTAAATACTTACTATTCACCAGAACAACTACTATTTACTCGTATAGCAAAAATGGTATTTTTAATGATAATCCGTAGTTGTATAATGCACACAAGTGAATAGTAAATTCAGCCCCGTCCGTCAGTATCATGAATACGATCACCTCGTTTCAATTATTACCAAAAAAGATCTCACGGAGAAAGTCTCAAAAAGTTTTGTTGATGATAAAGATGAGTGCTGGAACTGCTGGAGTGTCGCTCGCTGGACCACCTTAACTTTGGCTGGAGCATGCGATAACTGATTTGACACAAAGAACGTCACGCCTTGCGCTCCAGATATTCCAAAAAATTTCTCTACACTACTACGTTTCACTATATAGTCAGCCTACTGCTAACACAAAACTGAAGAGATCGCGTTTTGAAAGCCATGCAATCCATTCGCCAACTCGACATCTCTTCCATTTCTTATCCCCACCAGTGCAGCACTTGACTACTACACCTTTTAGCCTTCACCAGTCGCACTCGGCACACAGGTTTTTCGCCTCGCAAAATAGCAGTCGTAAGTAAGGATGGGCCGTGTACGCTATATTATTTTCAAAATTCCCAATCTTTTATCATATCCAAATCCAACCTGTACTTTTAAGTCACTTATCCCCTTCAAAATCCCTCTTGGACGCTTGGACCTCATCTGATCATCTCAAACGCATTCTGATCATTCAAATTATTAATTCAATTAAATGTGCAATAGTCCCAATATTCCCAAGTAAGTTCTAATCCCCCCGACTGTATTTGATGGCATTTAATCTTTTCGTAGTTTCGTAGATTCTACAGTGACATGGGGTAATGATGAAGTATTGATTTTGTTTCCGGGTTGACTGGGAACAACGGTTCGGCTCGTATCTGTTTCGCAGAGTTCTTATTCAAATAAGTTTTATCAGCATTATTCCTAGTTATGAGGAATCTCGCAAAAATTACCACAAAACCCGAAAAACGGGTAGAAACGAATTACAAATTCAAAAATAGTATTCATTATATTCATATTTATTAAAATTTATAGGATTAGTAGTAGGATTCGGAGCATTTAAAAATAATCTCTATTTATTAATTATATAATGCACAAGTAATACTATAGTTTATGATGTGTGCAAGGTAGGGATACTACGGATACGGATGAAAATTTTTCATGTTATGTATTCATAACACTAATATAAAATATAATATGTAAAATAGCTCGTGCCAATGTTCTGTCTTCCGCCTGTGAAGCACCGTATCCGGTTCCGGTATATAGAGCTTAAATCTGATCTGATTCACTATAGTCAGTTTATAAGTATATCATAATGTTCTTTTATTATTATTTTTCAAATGGGAATTGGAGACAGCAATGCATTTTTGCTTTACAAGTCATAACCATTTTCTGCTTGGAATACAGTTTAATTTATCATAAATGTATACCTATGTCTTAATAAGTCAAAACATTTGAAAATTTTCTTTACTTCCGGGCCTTTTTATATCTACTACTGTAGTAGAGAGATTTTATATTGTACTATTAAATTCCAGTTCCGGTACAGTAGTAAGTGTGGGTATAGCTCCTATAGCTCCATGAACAACATATATATTATGTTGTTAACATTATAGTGTTTACCCTACATTTAATTTTTAATGTATAATTTGGAGCACCAGTAAATTATGGCTTACACTAAGAAGATTGTATGCAACCTTGTTTACTGTACTAAAAATGTTTCTACTAATTTATAAAATACCATACCTTCTAAGTAAGTAATCATTGAAAAAACAATGATTTTGCTGAATAGAGAGATGTTCAATAAGTGAATGCAGTAATGCACCGAATATTCGCGTTTGTCTGAATAACAAAATTTGTAAAAATAATTTGATCTTCTTATTATGCTACCTATACTATACCTGGGTATTGCCTCACTGTTCACCTGCTACAGGGCATTGGATCAACTGAAAGTCCTTGAGTTCCTATATTTACTTATGTATAACGTTAATACCCCGTAAAGTACTTAATCATGCTTGTATTGCACACATAGCCGTTAATTTTAGTCTTTTCATTTCATGCCATTATAGCTATATATCTGTAGTTTTTACAGTCAACAATCACGGTCATACGTTTTTTAAAACATAATGGCGTCAGTATAATAAAACTGCATAAATTATAAAACAATTACATACTACACACTTCTCTGAAAGCAGACATGAAAAAACTTTAAAAAAGGTATACACTTAAATCTTCGCCATTAAGTACACCTGGTACTAAAAAACAGTGAATTGCTCAAAGGATACGTTAAGTAAATTTGTCAAAGTAGTAATTTAATATTTATTAAATTAATTTAGTTATATAGTATTAATTACAGCGTAATGCTAATTCAAGTCTTAATATATCTATATATTGCTGGTGTTCAACACAGCGCCGTGTACAGGTTTAAAAAAGTAAATAAGACAATCTATAACCACAATCATTTAATTAAACTGTTGAAAAATTGAAATTCCGATATAAAAGTTTGACGTTTTATTGAAAGGCACTGTCCAGTATAATCAGAGGGACTGCTGCTGCCCCAGCATATTAATTACAGCAACCCTCTTTAAAAACTCAATTAATTCAAAGGCACCTATGCAATATCTTTAATATACACCACGGTTTAACTCATTCCATTGTCAAAACAATAGTTTGTAAAAATACAGAATGCCTTATCTCATTAATTTTTATTAATTAAATATGAATATTTAAATAATATTAGATTATTTAAATATTAAAAGTATGAAAAATATATTACATACTACATATTCGGATTCGGGGGGTGAGTATAAGTTTTATGTGAATTAAAAGCTAAATAAATTATGCATAGATAAAGTAAATCCATTTGATGGCACACATCTATATGACTTGTCAAAATGAAAGGAATAAATATAGTAGTATAAGTAACAACAAAAAACGCGAAGGGACAAGGGTAGGTATACCTATATATAATTTGGGTCTAAGGAACTGCATGTAATGTTGACGGAGTTACGGAATGAACCGCGTACTTGTGTGTGATTATTTTAAATTTGGTTATACAATTTGATTGACTATACGTCAACAAGTTATAAATCATTATCCTGAATAAATCTGTTTCCCTCTGAGTTTTTCCCCACGTATCTGAACCGTCTTTTCCCAGTCCGTCCCTTGGATTGGGTTCCATCTGCCCTCAACCTCTGACCCCTCTCAGTCTCAATGGGAATCAAAGAATTATTGTGAGTAGTAGGACTTGAGTGAGCACTGTTGCTTCTGGACACGGCAGATGAGCTTCTTCTCAAATCATTGCTACTCAGTGTCAGGCCTTCCCCAGCACGTTCTTGAGATCCTCTTGGAGAATTACTGGCACTGGAACCGGAACTACGGCTGCTTCGACCAGGACCAGGGATAGCTAGCGGGGGATTTTGTCTACTAGTTGTTAGCGGTGTGTACGACGGAAGGATTTTGACGTGTCCATACATTAATTTTTTCGACTCCTTTAACTCGGACGGAGGAACTGGTCTGTGGTCCAGAAATCGAATGTTTCTTAAATAAAATAGTACGTGACATCTGTAAGTTTGGTAATCCGTCTCCTCAGCTAAATCGTTAGTCAGCTGATCGGGACAAACTGGGTTTCCCAGAAGACTAAAGTGACGGAGATTTTTCACACGACTTGTCAGCTCTTGGAGTAAAACGTTGAGGTCCGATATCTAAAACAAGGAACAAAATATATGTTTTTGAATTTTCAAAATGCACAAGGTATATATACTGATACGCATGAAACTGGAACTGTACTGGAAAAATGGAGAAAGGATGCAGATTCTTATAAGTATATACATAATATTCTTTTTGTTCTGAATTAAAATAGGTAAATCATAGAGCTCACTCGATTTTTATTAAGACTTAAAGTGTGCAATTTTGGGAATACTGCTCTGAAGTCAACTCGCTCCAATAAATTGTTATCCAGTACAAGTTCTTCTAACGTATCGGAGCAAATATGAAGTCCTCGCAAGGACACAAGGACATTGAAAGATAGGTCAATTCTGCGTATGCTAGATCCATATTCTACGAGGCAAAGCTCCATCAAATCTTGTCCAGCTAGACAGACCTAAGTCCAAAACCAAAAATACGTTATAATATACTATCTGGAATCTGGAATGTGTCGCCTTTTAATGGATTTAATTAAATGCTTGTTTATTATTGAGAATGTTATATCTTGTAATGAATTATTAATTTTATACCTCTAAAATTTCCTCTTCATTCTCATGACCTGGAGGATGCATTGTAGAGGGGTCGGTTGTAGTCACTTGGGTACAAGAATATCATACGTTCTGAGGCGTGAGGAACAAACACAGATAATTAAACGTACTATAATATGACATATATATTTATTGCGATGCAGGGCGAATTTATCTTGAATCGTGTTCTCAGTTAACGTCTTAATTGGAGGTTGTCGACATGTAGACTATGGGTACTGGTTTTACAGCAAAATTAAAAGCATTGGTTAAGTATAGTTGCGATATAGGATGGGCAGTTAAAAACTTTTATAATAAATGTTTTTTTATTGATATATGCACAGAGGTTAAGTATTATAAAGGAAAATTATTGTAACTTTTTAGTTTTGTGTGGAGTCAACCACGAGACTGCAGTAGTTTCCTGCAATGATATTAATGTATAATAAGAAAAACAGTCGTTGAGCTGCGTTTAACTTGTACTCAATATTTAAACAACAAAGATTATTGGTTCGTTTTTCACAGCTGCATAATATATTTATCTGAATCTACCTGAAGGAGTAACATCAGATATGTATGACCATACGTTATATACCATTTACCATTTATCGCGTTTCCGCATAGGTTATATACCCCAACATATTATATATCGCTACAGCTATATCGAAACTGATAATAAGTAATTCGTAATTAGATACGTGCATTTACACAGAGTACTTTTAGTCACGCAGAGAGACGAGTCCAGTCAGTTCAGCTTGAAGCTATGAAGCCAGATAAGTAAATTGAAGATAAGATTTGGGATTTCTCTGTCCTCATCCCCTTCGACTGAATACAATAACCAACATGCAACCCAGAAACAAAAACAAACCTTTTCGTATATATGAACTATATATGACATATAGGTAGGCAGCTTGCATAACATCAGTCATATAGGTAGGCAGCTTGCATAACATCAGTCACATAGTAGAATAGTGTAGTAAAAGTAACTGGTAACACTATCTTACATAACCCACAGTACACTTAACAAGATTTTATAGGGTGGTATTTTAAGGCTTCAGCGAAAAATTATTCTTTTGTCAGACGACGCATTATTTTGTTATGCAGACGAGATTAATTTGATATGCAGAGCCAAATGCGAGTATTTAAATATTTTTTTGGTCAGAGAATTATTTATAACTTTAGCATTCTATTGTCAGTCGAACAAAAAGATTAGACTAATACAACCTACAGGTAAATTTTGTCTATAGAAAAAATTATTACTAATCTTAGATTTACTTCAGATTTAGCTATAGTTAAGAAACTTAAACGAGGAAGACCAGCGAAGGTTGCTTAAGGCAGGGCCAGGGATCGTACACCAGAAAGTTCCCAATCTTGACAATAACTTTTTTTTATTTTTTATTAAAATTTTTGTTCATACTTACTGACTTACTTAACTGTATTACGTTTACTACCTTATTATATGTTGAAGTTAAGGATTGTTCGTTTCTTTAATAATAATTATTACTTCATGATGCACTGCCAAATGTCTCTGCAAAATAAATTATTTTGTTGAAGTGTATCACTACAAAGTGTCTGAAAACCGTAAAAA
>JAQFZE010002605.1:0-14211 GCA_034695245.1 Dicyrtomina saundersi | reverse complement strand
ATAGCACTTGAAATGCGTAGTAGTTTGGACCTTTCAGACCCGGGTACTATATAACAGAGCCGCGCATTATTATACGATAAACACGATTTAACCTTCGTGGGTGTATACGTGAATTTCCAGTGTTTAATTATTGTGACAATGCATTGTAAGGTTGCTTATCTTTACTTTCCAGAAGATCAAGACCCATATTTAAGGCATATACTATATTAATGTTTAATAGACATAACGTGTAAGAATCTTGTTTCAATACATGAAATTTGATTTTAAGTTAAGACAATATTGTATGTATCAAGCTAAAATACTTCCTACTCTTAGCGCTTGATCTCTTGATACGATGTCAGTTGTTGTCAGCGGAGTAATTATATCAGTTGTCAAACAGACAATTTACGAACTTACCTCTCTTTCTCTCCCTCTTTTTAGGTATATTATATCCACACTCGAAATTATTTGTGTTAGAGTATCCTATAATCTCTCCTAGTAAGGAAGTACCGTAAATATCCGATTAATCTCCCCCCGGTAACTAATCGAGGCCCGGTGACTATGTAAGCCCAGGTGTTTATTTTCAAAATTGGTAATTTTATGTAAAAGAATTCAGTTATTTGGTCGGAGTTATAAACGTTCCACACATAAGCTACTCAGAGTAACTAAAATTGGCTTGATCATATTTAAAAACATTTTTTATCGCTTTCGTAATAATAACTTTTTCAATTCCCTGAGTGCCAAAAATTCGACTCATTGTATGTACGCAGTCTACTATAATTTATACATTGCTATCACGCTTAAAATGTTTATTATTCCATATTAATTGACAACAGCTTCCTAAGTATTATGCAATTGTATATACAAAATGCAGTATGCCTTACAGTATTTTTTATGATCCAGTCTTACAATGTATTCCTCGTGAATCAACGATTTTAAGTAGCACAATAAAGTACGATGCCTATAGATTTCTCTAAACACATTTTGAAAGAAATTCCATTCAAATTTTGGGCTTTATACCCGGAAGCTATTTGAGACCCGGAAACTATTCCTATTTTTGACTTGCGGACCCTGTGGCTAATCGAGACGAGGTAACTAACTGAGCACTGGGGGATTGATTGAATGTTTACAGTAGTCTTACGAATTTTAAGTACCTTATATTTGTAGCAATTTAAAATAATCAAGAATTCTTGTTATTGTTGACATAA
The DNA here is from genome assembly GCA_034695245.1 of Dicyrtomina saundersi. Taxonomy (NCBI): domain Eukaryota; kingdom Metazoa; phylum Arthropoda; class Collembola; order Symphypleona; family Dicyrtomidae; genus Dicyrtomina; species Dicyrtomina saundersi. Next base: position 13,024 of record JAQFZE010002605.1, on the reverse strand, counting down.
AGGAAGTCATAGTCATAATCACAATCAAGCTAGTTATCCAGTACACTCACGATACGATTGGAATTCATTGGAACAATGTCCGCCTGCGTTTTTAAAACTATGCATAGGGGAGGGAATGGTTAGAATCCTTTTTGTTTATAGGTGTACGTGTGTCGTTTTTGTTTGTACCTCAATTGATATCACAAACTTCAACTTTATCCTAGCATATACGCGCATAAAGAGAATGAGAAAAATAATTCCATTCGGATGGTAGATAATTTTTTGTTAGTTTACAAGTCAGTTATTATTTGTCCGTATCAGTATCAATGAATTTATTTGGATTGAACTGGAACCATTGAACGATATAATGTCTTAAATGCCTACCTCTATACCTTATTGATTTGATTAAAAATTTTGGTTTCCTCTCCTCTAATTCATGGTGTCAATATACTACCAATATCACTCTCACCAACTACCAACTCACCCTCAAGACCAAGATTACAAATTGTCACAACAACAGGATTATGTATAGCCAGATCACATGCTCGCTTCTAAACTATTTACACAACGTGATTGCTCGCATGTAAGCCAGTCACAATAACTTGAACAACACTAGCACCATGAGGTCATCATGTCAGTAGTTGCCGTTGTCAATAATACGTATTGAACAACATTTTGAAAAATTAATTTAGGCTAAATATTATGTATGCACCTACCTGTTTGTATAAAATGTTTTTCAAATATATTTAATGTGTCTCATCTCACTAGTCAGGTATGATTTGAGTGTCGTACCGTGGTCATTAGTCATTACCATCTCAGGGTTGTATTTTATACTTATTTAAAAAACACTGCACACAGCCCACTTCCCTACAGCTCCACAGATCATTGAGACTTACAACAGTTTAAACTAAATTTTAGTTTCCAGCAACAAGTTTTTGCATACTGCTCATACTTTGATATTGCTTGCAATGCTTGCTACTAATAAAAGTAAGCGTAAGTAAGAAAGAGGCTATATGCGAATTGGCAATTGAAGCAACATAATTAATATCACGTCGGTTATTATGTAGGCTATAGGGATAACTCAAGAGTCCATAGTTTGTCGAGCTGTCAGCCGTCAGCTATAAAACGAAAACCTGTTTGTTGGGGAAGGAAAAGGAACTTGAATAAATCAGTATTGTGTGCTATTCCAATAATTCAAAGTGCAGACGCTATCAAGCATTTGTAAGGGTATTCCTCCAACACATGCAAAAAAAAATTACATAAACACAAGAAACAAAAACTTCCACTTCCATCCAAGGTCGTCGGATGCGAAATATAATCATGCATATAGAATTCCTTATGTGCTTCCTTCAGAAGTACATTTTAGGTCTCTTACAAGTTATACAATACGTATTACCTTTTCTAGGTTATTCAATACATTTTTTATGATGGTGATTCTCACTTTTTAATTATTTGTTTGCATGGAAAAGGAGCGTGTATCTTGGCAGTAGAGGTTAACTTAACAGATGCTACACAGAACATGGAACAATATTAAATTACCACAAACAACCACACACAGGCACGATTATACTCCAATACCAATACAAAATGTTTTAGTTCGAAAATAGGATAGCATTCCATCATAATAAAATGTATTATGTTTTATGTTATAAACTATAGATACATTCAGATTTATAATGCCTACTAAACGAAACTCCCTATGGTCCAAAAATGTGATAATTTAAATGATAACTACTGAAATCCAAAATGTACCTATATATAAATATAAAAATATTTCTATGATTACCTAATGGTTTTTTCTGCTTGAAAGACAATTGCCGTCCAGCTGCACCCTGTCGGGTATTATCATTCGTATCCGGAATAGTCGGCATTGTATGGGGGAATTGGGTATGATAAAGATATTCTTGATCTCCGACGGGAGTCGAAGACGTTTTCAGACCTCCTAGTTGATGCCTGGCAACGATTTGTACTATCGGCAACAGTTTCGTTTCTTAATTAAATCACAAGGTAATTGATTGACGTAGATGTCCTGCTCCGTGTAGCACCCACCAGAAAAGTGTCAAACTAGAGTTACTCAGGAGCGACGGTAATTAGTCAGATCAGCAGGATGTGACAGAGATGATCTACGCTGTGAAGTACGTAATTAGGACTGATGATTTATAGATTTACAATTTCAGACTTGAGAATCACAGACAAGTTTCAGGAGGATAAGAACAACAGGGTCCCGAAGCTTCTGCCGGTATGTGAGAAGCTCTGATGTTTGACCAATGGCTTCACAAATTATTGACACTGGAAAGCCATAGGAAGCTTTTGAAGGAGTGAAAAAAAATTATTGACTTAAAGTTCTATGTGTACGTCCGTACTTTATCAATATCAACGTTGTCACATTATCAATTTAATTTATAAACGTGAGCACAAAACACAACAGGCGCGGAGGAGACCATTACAATGGGGCATCCAATCGCTTTGTGTCCTCTTACAGTGAGTAATAATAATATTGTATTGTACAATTTAGTGGAAATTATTAGTTGGTCAACAATATAAGACAAGCCTGTGAGCACTGATTACTCATAAATTATGTACGTATATGTAAGGACAGAAAGAGCTTATATAAGCACCACCGAATGTGAAAGTATTAACTTTTCATATACACTAATATAACTTAAAGAAACGTTATAGAAAATAGACAGGGCACAAGGATTCAGATTAAAAATTGGATTGGGTTTGAGGGAGGCGAACTCTGGAATAATTGTGATTGAGGAGCTTGAAATGGAAATGGCTCAGAAAGAAATAATGGAATGGAATCACATTGAAAGAGGAGGTAGAGAGGCTCAGGAAAGACAGGCAAGTCAAGGCGAATTGCATGGGACTGAGATGAGATAAAGTATAGCACTGTTTGTCCAGTCCCCCTCATGTCCTATCACAAATTATGCTAATCAGCTCTAAAAGTCATTTCATTCTATCTTAAAAATTTACTCACCAGACGTGTATATAATATCGTTAGTTAGAGTTCGAAGGGCTGTGTATATGTTGGTCATTGCACGTTGGCCAAGATCAAACTATATCTCTTTTGCTTTCAGGTTCTACGCATCAGCAGAGAAGATGCTTCTCTTATTGTGTAGTATAGAGTGCAGAAAAGACTTCTCTTCTCAAGGCAGGGCATGGGGCTGCTAATATATACAGTATGCACTTCACTATATCTCGCCTCTACTCTATTCTACAAAATCGAAGGATTTAGTTCCACATGAATCCCAATAGCATCTTTCAAGGAAGGAATTGCAATCATAGTCATAAGTTTTTATTTTTTTTAGTTCGAATTGGTCATGCCAGTGTACACTGTAGCATAATATATGTAGGTATGTATGCTCAGCTGCCTCACTTTGGATAAGCTATAAGCCGCGGATGTAAACTGAAAAAGTATTGGTATACAGAGGGGTATCTATGTCTATGTTAGACGAAAATTTGGATGAGTTTAGAAGCCAAGGTTACAAGCTAGTAATAACTAAAATGGGTCTACTGTTACAATTATTATACATATTATATTATATTTATTTACTTAGCTTTTCATCGTGCCCCCATTTTTTAATTAATGTTTCATACATAATGTAAAAAGTAAGGGCAAATAAATAGCTATGTGAGAATGTGTTTTAAATGCATGTTAAACGATATGCCCATAGGTACAAGCTACATGTAATATAACTTAAATATGTTTCATAATGTTTGTAAAAATTGCGGAAAAAAACTGACAGTCTAGCCTGTGTGATGACACTTCACTTTCAATAAATCAGAAAAGGAGCAGCTATATAATAATAGTGGAAGCGAATCTAAATATGAAAACAAATCTTTGACTTTAAAACATTATAGATTTTATGATTGAAGGAAACAAAAATGAGGAAAACAGTGGCATTTTAGCTGCAGAAGATGGATTCGTCGCATTTTTAATGCTGTCTACAGAATGTGGAAATTAGACATTAATATATAATAATTACAAAACATATAATAACTTACAATAAATTCTGAAATTATAAATTATAACATTTACAGTATTCCACATTACGTATAAGATCAAACAGTAAAATTTTAGAGTGGCGTGTGCCAGGGTACGGATGCACCTTCCAACATTTAAAAAAAAGTACTGTAGGTAGGACCACATATTTGGCAGACAAAATGAAATGTATTTTCCCGGCACTCACCCTCTATTCCTTTCTAGGTGCACTTAAAGCAGTTTTTGTATTATTTTCGACTAACTATGATTTCTGAAGGAATTTCGGCATTCTTTTTCGCCTTCCGTATGGCAGAGTCGAGTATAGACAAATTTCTGAAGTCATCATCGGTTTCATCAGCTTGAAGAGATGCAATTTTAAAAACTTTGCCATCCGTTCTGGGCCCACTCGGTCTTTGGTAGATGGGAATACTTCTTTCTCTGTCATTCTCAGCTACTAATTCTTTTAGCCAATTTATTCGCTCCAAGCATTTTACTTCAGCAATTTCCATTGCCTCAGTTAAAAGAGCCTCACTTACTGGATTCATAAGATTGAGATAGCAAAGCTCTTTACTGTCGTTAATACCAATGGAAAATTTCCCAGGGAATATCTGGTTCAAAATGGGATTTAATTGAAGGATTACTTATTACATCCATAGAACTCCTAAGCAGATTACGAAATATTTTAGTAGGATTAACACATGCTTGCTAACTAGTATTTTTTTGACTGACTGCTATATCGTTTTACCTCTTCCTCATCCTCATCTGGCTCTGCAAGAAATTTGCCACACGGTGTAAGCACGAAGGAGGTAAGTGCTGGATGGTGAAAGAAGTGAAGTTTTACTGGAGTTGACTCTTCTAGGGACATCACTACAAGTTCGTTCGTATTATTGTCAACGTAGGCCTGGGCTCGCTGAAATGTTAGCAAGGCACCTAACACTGCCATTGTAGCTGCTTCGTGAACACAACCATTCATGTCAAGAATATGAACATCAACGCGTAGAATCCACACCTGCAATAAAAAATGATTGACAATATAGACACAATATACAATTTAAACATAGCTAGCTAAAAATCATAAATTAAGCATGAAAGAACAGTGTCTTCGTAAATTAATTCAAGCTCGAATGCTCATAACGTTGAAATTTTTTTGGAATTTAAATGGTACTGATGATACTGCTAGAATACGGCATCCATAAAACAAATGTGTTAGAACAATATCTCATTTATATGGGGACAGATGGCATCGATATGTATAATGATGCAGATTTAATACTTGCTAGCTAGGCTTTTATCTTCCGATGATAACTCAATGAAATTTTCACTACACTTCAGTGGAAAAGTACCAAATATTAATTTTATGCAAAATAAATAAATTATACAACAGCACACGTACATGAAGCTATTGGTATTTTTGTGCAAAGATGCACATTGATTGGCCCAACGCAACGGCTTCCTAAAACTGATAAATTCCATTTTCCTAATAATATGGATATATTGCACCAGTACCATTTCAACTATAAAACACAACAAATACTTTTTAGGCAAGGCAATTCGCAAGGGTCGCCTTCCCGAAACACTACATTCGGAATGGACTGCTAGTTCTACTAAAATAGTAGTACTACTTAGGTGCATTATTTCTGTATTTAGCAAAAGTAAAAAAAAAAAAATAGTACTGTTTAGTATTACTTTTTCCCCAAATTTAATACACAATGACGCCAAATCGATGGCCCGATTCTCTTTGAAAGTTTTTTCAAGCGTTCTTGCAATCAAAGAAGGTTTCACAGATCCAGATCCTGCCATTTCACCGGTCGCCGATGGTGAAATCCAAGTTGATATTGTTAAAACACCTTCACCTGGGCGCGAATCGAATGGTTCACCTATATTCGCACTGGCCTGTATCAATAAAATATTTTAAATATTAAATTGGTTTTGCCAATAATGAGTTAAATTTTTACACAGAATCATTCATTCTAAATATGCAACAGTAATGTAAAAAATAAGCTTTAAATTCTGGTTTTTGCGCTTAAATTTTTAGAATATTATACAACACTGAAAATGTCTCATTAACTATGGCTTATTTAGTAGTAATAGGCCAGCTTTTCGACTTTAGACAACAACAAATAATGCACAACAAGCCTCTTTTATAAAATAGTTTTTCCAATAAAATAATTAAACATACTAATAGAAAGAATACACTTGCAGAGCTTTATGCTTAACAAGTTGCAGATGAAAAGATAGAAGAATTTGGAATACAGTGTTCTTTTAAGGAGTGAAATTCATTACAAACAAATGAGATTACCTGTGCTAAAACTCTTGTTCCAGGCTCCAAAACAACCTCACACGAACCAACACTCTTGCCAAAAGCGACATGATATTTTCGGAATTCATTAATACCTCTTCCGTTTAATCGGAGTCCCTTTGCAGCTCCAACCTTTGCTAACTGATGGTTACAATTTGCTACTAACTTTGGTCTCATTTTTAAATTCACTAATATGGTTAAATCCTAAAACGTGAATTTAGTTAAGTAGGCGAGTGCACTTATTATCAATACTGATTAATCAGTAATTGGGTGTATAAAATAGCTAACTTTTACAAGAAATCCTTAAATATGTTTAACTTTATAATAGTGCAGTTCATTTCACATTCACTGTACAGAATAATACAGAACAGCCGCAGTTATTATAACTATACTCGTATAATTCTTTTTATGACAATGATATTTAAAGTTAACATTCTAACACGGCAGTTGCAGTACTGCACACTTCACAGCACATTTTTTGTTTGAAGGTTGCACTGATTTTCCCGCTCCCCAACCCCAACTCAATGCTCTTTCCATGTTTTTCATTTGATACATCGCTAGCAGTGTATCAATTGCAGAGGTTATATTTTATGATGTTTAAAATGATTAATTAATTATTTAAGATTAGATTAATTAATTATTTAAGATTAACGATTAAAAAATAATAAAATAAATAATCAAGAATAATACTCTACGGAATCATGAAAATAGTTTCTAAATTATCGAACTAGGACTGTCTTTATTACATAAAAACACTTCAGAAAAATACCTGGCTACTACCACTACCAATCAGAAGACTCACTGTAAATGCTTGACGTCGAGGAAGCTCGAGAACTTCGAGAAAAACACGATTCAATTGCGTTCAAAGCTGAAGATCTCTCCCAATGTGAAACAAGTGCCGATACTGCATAGTACGCAATTATAGACAATTTAAACGCCAGAATGAATTCGAAAATCATTTTGCAATTATTATTATTATTTTTGTCACGTAAAATTCAATTTACTTTACTAGTATAGTATCGACGACCACGACTAAGTATACAGGGATGCTCCTTTGTGATTTCAAATGTAATGCAAAAGGTTTTATGAGAATCTACAGCTGTGTATCTACAGTATGAGCTAGAGTAAGCAAAAAAATCAACAGTGGCGAAGTGAATTCTAAATTTATAATAGTTACATTATGTTATGCTAAAAGGGTTAAGCTAAAAATCGAAATTTAAACCCTAAGAAGTAGCAACAAATTGAACAGACTGCTTAAACAGTTGACAGTATGGATGAAGAAAATTAATGTAATTGCTTTTTCCTCAGTTCTGATTTTCTCGTGTTGCCTCTGCATAGAGCTGTCTATCAGTTACTGGTACAAAATACTATTAACTTCTGTTGTTTTACGCCTGGTATGGTTCTAAAAATACTTTTAATCGCAGACTTAACGATAGTATTTATGCAAATATTTGTAGTTTTTATTAAGACTCAAAATGTTCTGCTAACTTCATACGACGCAACTGATGTAAAGTGTATGATAATAGTGAAATACATTTAATACATACATAATATGTAAGTAACCTAGAATGGGGCTGGGTTTGGGTGAATCTATATAGTTAAAAAGATTGATTCTTTGAATATCGTTTGTAATGAATAAATATATTGATAGATTTTAAAATAATGTCGCAGTTTGTTATAATCAGATTAAAAAGATCTTCAATGTAGAATGGAGATACTAAATACAACTAAGTGTATCGTCTGTGAAGAACCAAAATGATCAATATCCAATTTAAGCTACAATCAAAAGGAGCTATGTCATAAAAACAAAATGAGAAACATGCTTTAAATGTTAAGAGTTTTTGAAAAGTGTAAAATGTTTTATTTTCATGTTTTTGAAAAGGTGCAAAATGTTCTAATGCCATGTGTTTGGTTTGAAAAGTGCAAAATGTTCTATTTAAATGCTCTCAACACATATTTGAATACTTTTGTAGATAGTTGATATTGTTTTTAGCTAAAAATGGATACGGGTCATTTTGGTTCTTCACAGACGATATTTAACCACGTAAGTAATAATTCGTGCAATATAATCTTTTTTGATTGCATGCAGATTAGATGATCGTAAGAAAGTACCTGCATAGGTATATGTGTAGTGTGTATACTGGTATAATAGTTCAAAACGTAATAAATTACATTGTGCTATATTTTTCAAGACAGTTAGCTGCTACTATACGTACAGAGATATTAAGCTATACAAAAGGTCATGTTATTTAGTGTAATATATTATAAATATAAGAAGGATACCTGAAGCTGCAATTAATAGTTAAACAGCGACGATTTGCCACTTGCCACTCTCGTCTGTTTGAGTTCACATTTCACGAAAAACTGATACAAAAATGATAAATTACAAATTGTAATAAGAAAAAGAAGCAAATATACTGCAGTCAACTTTCTAACCACACAGTAGCATGAGAAAAATAGGAGTAAAAAGAAAATGGGAAATCTGAAAGGACGCTTTATCGTTTCTTATAGAATTTCAGCTCGATTGTGTCGTCGTTCAGTGAGCTTGCATGTGTTCACGGTCCAGAATGAACGTAAGGAGCGATGGATTCCAAAGACGCTTTGAATTCTACAATTTAAACAAATACAATGTATGCAAACAAGCAGATTGCATCCTGGTTTAGTACAATGTAGCTAGAAATTAATTGAGAAGCTAATAAAAATCACAAGGTACTAAAATAGCACCAGGGACATTTTAAAATTTTAAGTATCTTTGTCCAATTACCTTCAACATTCTTTGAGTTCCGAGGTCGAACGCTGATGCTGACATAAAGGTTTGGACAAGCTCGAAATGCAATTCCCGTCAACTTTGACACAAATGACTCGTACGTGGGCAGCGTGTCATCAAAACAATCATAAAATTTTAAATTGAGGGCCTCTAAATCTAAAAACAATGTATGGAAGAGTAATTTTGTCATTACTGAATTCTTATTAAATGAATCGCATAAAACAAAGAATAATACGGATGTAATAGGCATCAGGACAAAATCGAATACTACTGTCATACTTTTCAGGTCCAGAATGGACGGAGATTCACGATAATGTCTATGAGGATCTCCGCCTGCTTCTTCGCCTGCGATGAAAAGTTCGACACATCTAGCGTAAGACAAACCGGTAAATGCTATGTCGAAAGCAAATTCGTCCCCGTTCAATGAGTTTTCATTATCATTAAAAGTCAAGGTACCGACATCTAAGGAAATCTGCAACTTCTTCAGAGTTAACACTTTCCATATGGATTTAGCGACCAATGGGAAGTTGGATATTTTCCCAAAATTAGCCTCCTGCAAAAATGGGAAAAACTTGGTGAACTTTTCAGTCCAAAAGGCTGGCAGGACAAAGTTGCTGAGATGATGGCCACACTCAAAAAATTTAACATTTTTATGTGGTTCGTAATCTTCGAAATATTCGTAAAATGTGTCTCGCCCTTCATTCACACCCTCAGTGTCGCCTCCTACAATTCTTCTTATGTCAACCTTAAACGACATTAAGGACGGGAATGCTGCTGTGAACTTTAAACCCAAAGGAAAAACCATCCTCCAATTATATTTATCGTACAGAACTTCAACTTGCATCTTGGTTAAATTTGGAAGTGAAGGAAAGAAGAATGCTTCCATAAAACCAACAGGTTGAACAGTGATATCCACCAAATTGTCTGAACTGGATTGTAGGATTTGACTCAATGATTTCTGGACGACTGGCCAAGCGTTAGGTTTGTCGTAGACCGATCGGAGATAAAATGACAAACGTTTGATTTTCATATTCGAATTTCCCAATTCTTGATACAGATTTAGTGATTCTTGGTAGCAATTTGGTTGAAAAGTTAATTCCTTTATTACGTGAACTTTGTTGGAATTAATGAATGCAGGGATGTATTCTTCCTTAAAGCCCTTGAACTCTTCCAAGTTGGTAGCAACTCGGAGAAAATCTTGTAAAATCCGTTGAGAAAGCATACAGTGACTGTCTAGAGTCAACAATCGCAGGCATGACAGTTGAATGTTTCCTCCAAATCCTATAGGCTCAGGAAACAATTCCACTTGCCGTGTGGTCCAACTCAACGGAATATTCTCCAAGTATAAGCTCTGAAGATTCGGAGTTTGTATGACCAGAAGCAACTTTAAAGCGCTGATCGGAGTACTCTCTTGTAAATGAAGTTTCAGATACTTAATGTTACTTCCATGAAGTACGAAGAAGTGCTGAATATCGGATGCATCCAAGTCTGGTTCCTTTAAAAAAACAACGTTGAAAGGAATTTTTTCTTCCCCAAAGATGACGGACGACATTTTCAGACACTCATTGAGACTTTCCATTGGCTGATTTGATTTGTTGCTGTTCAATTCAACAATATGAGTTCCACCATATCCTGGGTAGTAAATTCTTATTTTTAAAGACTGGGATTTCAACAACAGCGCAGTAGCATTCTGATTCCAAAATTGATTGATTAGGCGAGCGTCTTTTAGCTCAGTTCCGGACAATTTGTTCAAGATCATTGCCAACAACTGTTCACAGGGGAAAAACCATATTAGATAGCTTGTGGGTATGCATAATAATTGTACAAGTAATTATATTTACTTCTAAAATTCTAAACTAACGAAGAATTTTTTAGCTATAAGTTATCGTTTAAAGAAAAGCAACAAAAGTTATCCCTATTATATACTAACCAATTCATTTTGAAAAACCTGCTCTTCTGGAGTTCGAGTATCAGTAGCGTAGGACAACAAATCCGATTCTAAAAGTGGAGACCACTTTTTACAATGTACACAATAATACGAATATTTTGCTTTTTTTCTAGGTTGCTGACTTTCTCCGTTTTTTGAAAACGGCTGGTGAGATTGCGTCTGTGTCGCTCCAGCATTTTCAGCGGAAGTAGTATTTTCGTCGTTATTCGAACACTCCGAACTTCCGGTATCCTTGGGAGTTGCTACTTCCTCGTCAATTTCAGCTTCGAAATCCGTATTTATATCTCGTAGGACTGATTTTATCTGTCAGTGCATAAAATTATATCAATCAACGAATCATAAACAACTGTGCATTGTAATAATTATTCATACACTAGTAGTACGGCCCGTCCCGCGGACGAAATTTATCAGGGTTGAAAAGGAAAGTGTAAATAAATTAAACTCCTTCTTTATTTTGTTTAAACAGAGAAAGACAACGACTTAATTCCGAAACTTAAATTTTACATGAAGTTACGTAGGGAGAGCGCGAGTATGCTCTAATTGTGGCCACCCGCTCTATTTGACGCGCATGTCACAACATGGACAATTTATCTTAAGGTATAGAGATACTGGTGTGCACTAACTATTTTCAAGTTCTGTGATACCAAACAAAAGTGACAAAAGACGACGAAAGTTATTTATTATCTTTCAAAAAAATGACAATTAAATCTAGCAAGGTATTAAAATTGCTATTTGTTGGTTTAATTTTATTTACGTATTAAGGATTCTAAAACCCAGAACTCATTTAAAGGGATTTGAAGGCATCTGAGCGATACCGTGCGTTAAAACGTCAATATAAAACTCACATATATACATTACGAAGCGTTTAAAATATAAGAGGTTATAGGGGAAGGGGGCAGCGGACAGAGGACGGCGCACAAAATTATTTGAATTTTATTATTATGTAGATGTACAATAAACTACGTCAACTTGAAAAAGTATATTGCTGTCAATACAGAAGTAAGTATCTACTGAAACTTTAAATATGACCGTCCGAAGTGAGTACAATAATAATCATATTGGTCCGTTTATTTTTTATTGTCACAAATTCATCATCTTTCAAGTGTAGATGGAACTTTTCAATCGTAATTGAAACACTAAATAAGTAATGGGTGAGGGGGCAAAAAGTTCAGAAGATGGAAGGGGGCAAAATAGTTCGGTCCGAGGGTGGCAAAAAGTCCAGAAGGGAACAAATAGACCGAGGGTGGCAAAAAAGTCCGTAAAACATTATGATACACTAATCTAATGCATGTCCGCTGGCTGCTAATTAACATATAACATGTCGTATTATTGATTATACCATTGTCAATAAATTATTATTACAACAATAATGTCTTACGTCGTCCATTATTCGTACCCACGAGTCCTCCACTTCCGGCAATGTGAAACCTGTCCGTTTCAGGTTTCGGTAATTTTATATAGGTATACTTAATATGACTGGCAAATGGACTTCAACGTTATACCAACAGGATAACTATATTACATAACACATAATAAAATTATGTTGTATTTTGGCAAGCATTAATTAAATTGTATGCTTGTAGCAAGTACCCCCCCCCCCCCCAACCCCGCGTACTAAAAGTAAAATGTAAACACAAGTCACCAATATTCAGAGACTGACTGGTATCACTTCACGATTTTACGGCATCCTTTCTGGCCGAAAACAAAATCATGCGGAAGAAAACTTCTCCGTAAAAGATAAAAAACGATTAAGAATAACAGTAGAGTTTGACCTGTAAATTAATTATGTTACCTATAAAAGTTGTAAAAACGATTTGGTTTGATTATTTACCAATAATAAAGTGGGTGAGAGAGAAGAGATTTTATCCAAGCACCAATGGGAAATGAAACTTAAGTGAAAACCTAAAATCTTGTCACTGAAAACTTTGCTTGTCTCGCAAGTTCCAGTCCCACAAATATATAGCTTAACAAGTTTCTTTACACTACAATTTTAGTGTGCCTTCGTGATGGTTGATGGTAATGATGATGGTACTACGGGCTTCCAAA
>JAQFZE010002604.1:0-14211 GCA_034695245.1 Dicyrtomina saundersi | reverse complement strand
GAGGTAGTGTTGGGTGAGCGAACGCCATTTGTGGCGCTTTTCCTCAGTCACTGCCTCTCTCGCTCCTCTTTCCTACTACTGTCCATGCGGCTTCCCTACTCATTCGCCTTAAATTCACACTCTACTGGTTGCACGGAATCCAGGCTCGTCTCATAGGTTAGTAAAAAAGGTAAACAGAAGAGACTACCTCTCTCGTAGATATTGTTGGCACTCTATCTTCGTGATTGGAACTACTCAAGCTGGACCCCATAAGATGTTAAAGATCGTGTGAACCAGGATAATATATCTGCTACCAACAGTACTAAAGCAAGTATTCTATATCTAGAGCGAGGTCGACAAAAAGACCAGTTAGTATAATGTTAAATTGACTATAGGCACGAAAGAGGTGGTTGTGGCAAATCTGCAGAACTCCACATCTATACCTTCTCTAGTAATGTCCTCTGTCATATAGCAAAGTTGCTGTGTGTATGCCTTTATAAGGCGAAAACGCGATACAGCCATACAATACAATACCATACAATACTTTTCCTGCGTATGGGGGAGGGGGGGAGGGGGCTTGGTAGTCTCGTGTTCCAATGGTCGGAAAAAGAGATAGGGGAGTCGAGGATCGAATACTCATGCTTGCATGTTGTAGTGAGATTCCCTAATACCAGTGCTAGGCACACATTTAATACACCGTCTACGTCTCTTACACACGTATGAACGGCCGTATACTGTTTCCCCTTAGTTGCTCACAAAAAGCTCTCAAACCCCTCCCCACCAACTACTGTTGTTTAGTTCCTCGAATTGTTAGTTCCAGTTCTTATTAGTTCTTGCCGCCCTGGTTCTAGTTAGTTCTAGTTCTAAAATCCAAAAAATTTCTTAGTTCTAGTTTAGTTCTAGTTCCTACTTCCCTTTTCATAGTTAGTTCTAGTTAGTTCTTAGTTCCATCCAACTTAGTTCTAGTTAGTTATAGTTCTCAATTTGATTTTGATGGTTGGTTCTAGTTAGTTCTAGTTCTCAAAGCCTAGTTCTAGTTAGTTCCAAATTTTGAAATTGGCGCCAAAATTTTAGAGGAGTGGCCTATTTAAGGCGCGAAAATTCAAATTATCTAGTTCTAGTTCCTAGTTTTCACTTAGTTCTGGTTCTAGTTAGTTCCAAATTACAATATTGGTGCATTGATCGCTGGCGGGAGTTATCCTTGTTTTAGCGCTAGCTTTTTAAATAAAATGTTTTCTAGTTCTAGTTAGTTTTAGTTCTATAACATTTAGTTCTAGTTAGTTCTAGTTCTAAACACTAAAATGAATCTTGGTTCTAGTTAGTTCTAGTTCTCAGCGCTATAGTTCTAGTTAGTTCTAGTTCTTAAATCCGAAATAAATCTTGGTTCTAGTTAGTTCTAGTTCCACAAAATTTTAAATTTCTTAGTTCTAGTTAGTTCTAGTTCTTAGTTAGTTCCATGGTCATTTAGTTAGTTCCAGAACTAGGACCGAGAACTAAACAACAGTAGTGTAGAGTCAAAAGAAATCTTAGGAGATTTAGACAAGTCCATTGGGCTGCATAAAATAGGGATGATAGGCATTATAGGGAACCAACTTCCATGTATAACAATACAATATTATGCAAATGAGTATTACGCATTACTTGACACGGCGAGCTCGCAAAGCTATTCTACCAGTTGAAATAAACCCAACAACAGGGATGCTAATTACGGGGATTGGCGGCTTTAAATGCGCCCTAAGAGGTAGAGCAATGTTAAAAATGATTAAAAGTAGCCATCAGATTGAATTAGAAGCGCTGGTAATGAAAACACTAGTACCATCAATAGAACTAGGATGGGACGTTTTAGAGAAATACGACGTGATAATGAACTATAGAACTGGGTCAGCTTAAACTTTAGCTACATACTTTAAATGCAGATGAGGTAGCAAATAACTATATGAGGAGACCGATTAAAAAAGAGTTTAAAGCGGCAGTTGCGCAACAAGAAATACCGCTAACCAAACAATCAGCTTTAAGTTTAAACAGCACAACGGATGCTTTGAAATAATCTCGCCCAAAGAAAGTACACGCATATTTAAAATGTGTAGTAAGTACACATTGAGATAATAAGTTACCAGTAACTAGAAGTAGATCAAAAGCAAGTATTTGCAACGCGGGAAAAACGGAGAGAATACATTGTGAAGGACAGATGGTAGAAAAATATAACACATCACGCGAGCAAAGCTATGAAATGTTGCGACCTAGTTGCAAAAGCCTGGGAAGGAATGTATTGGGTGGATACTTTAGGAAACAAGGCTGTGTGGAACAGAAACGCATGAAAGCAAATGTGCAATACATCAATTCTAGAAAATTCAAAATAAATTGCTTACTTCTACATCAAACTAAAAACAAGAGGATTTAGAAAAACATACCAATAGCTATCAAAGGATTGCTAAAGAGAAAGGGACGTGGGGGCAAACGTCGCGTGAGGACAAACAGAATTTACTAAACAATCAATGGAGAGACAATATTAGACGGGCCGAAAATATACAAGAAAACAGGCATTAACTGAATACGTCAGTCAGAGCCTCAAGATCTAGCCGGATACAATCAAGAGAAATAGCAGCTATGGGAACAAACCAAAAAGAATTCTACCCAGAGAGAAGCCTACTCGGAAGGACACGATGAATTCTAAACAAGAAAGGACCAGAGAGACAATCAAGTTGAAACAGTGCAAGACGCGAAAACACAACACTTGACCGGAAGACGCAAGACTAAGGCAGATCAAGAGGAAAATACGGGATAACCACCGAAACTTTTATTCATAATGCATGGAGGAACGAGTTACAATGCGAAGATCAAGCAGTACAAGGAGGAGCCGACAATTATTCATGAAAAAGACATAGGACTATTTTTGGTGAAAAACTGTCACATACCAATATACAAACAAATGTATGTGGTGGACAGGACAAAAAAATTAGGAGTATTCTACATCAATGGTATGATGGAGGATAAATACGACCCGGAACTAATATTAGAATATTTATGCTGTCCTTATTTGGCCAAGAGAATTAAAAGTCTGTGCCCACTAGAGAGGTTCAATTTTTTACAAAAAAGGGGCATTGCAGACTATTACAATTAGAAATTGAGTGATAAGTAAAATCCTAATATGGTGTACGCCATCAAATGCAAGCACTTAGTAGGTGAAGATTGCAAGTACTGCGGTATGCACCACGAGTAGAGTATGGTGTGTAGAATGAAAGCAGGTGAGCCAGAGTGACAAGAGCGAGATGCTAGAAGATATCTCGAGAGAAACGGGCTCAAAACAAGAAAGGGTTTTCGAAGCAGAGGAAGAAAAACAGATCTAGTAATAGACAAAATCCTTAAAAGGAGTGCCTAGAAATAAACTTGGCTACTCCACCTAGGGTCGAAAAAAAGATAGCTACACGACCAGGGGTTGCAAAGGACTTGACAGAGGTCACGCCAGTGAAGAAACAAAGACAGGAAGAACAAGGATCTTTAGGAATACATCGCAGTTTTCTAACCATATTCAATACGACCACTAGGGTACGGGCAACCCCTAGGACCAGCAGGATACGGAACATTGACGCCAGGTTATGTAAATATAGCAAGACCATACAGGCCGTTAGCGACGGGCAATGCAAATTCAGTCTAGGCTAGACCTGGAATGGTTAATAATCCATTGCTAACACCTCGAAGAGTTTTACCAGGACCGATAAATGAGTTAGTGCCAGAAATAGGAAGTGCGGCCAGCGGCGTATCAGGCACATCAGAAGAAACAGTGGGGAAAGTGCTGAAGGCAATCCTACTAGCGGGTAAGGATGTAAAGCGGGCAATGGTCTTCGAGGGTAGCAGTGAACACAGCTCAACATCTTATCAACAAGGAAATCAATAAGAATAAATTTAAAGCAATGCACCAACAGCAAATGAAGTAGAAACGGAAACAAGCTAGTGTATTGAGACAAGAGATGCGGCCATACGACTCACGACCTAAGTTTGAGAGATCCGATTGAAAGGGAAAAATGCGAGCAGCCTTAGCAAAAGAGGGTCTATATAATTTTGCTGCTGGAGATCAAGGGTACAGTAGGAGTGAAGATGATGATAATGAGCTACAATTACAAGTGGTACCAGTTGCTAGCACACGCCATACGGACCACGAATAAAACTCACTTCAATGGGATTTTAGAAAAAGACAAAAATCAAGGCAAAAAAACCGAAGCGTTAGTGAGAGAAGGGATAATTCATGGAACATACAATGAAGCCAGCAATTAGGTGACAGTCGGCGTATCCACGATTTTATTTGTGGTCGTAATATTAGCAATTATAGGAGTGTTTTACATGTATTTTTCACACAGAACGCAGACTTTCAGAGAATAGGTTGAACTTAAAAGAAAAGCATGGAGAATTCGGAGCCAAGAAATGATGAGGTACAACGCACTCAGCCAAAATAAAGCAGAATCCAGGGGATTATTGAATTGCAATATACCTTCTTTAAGAGAAGACGAGGCCTAGAGCCAAATAGGCCAAACAATTTGGTCGCATGGCGTCGTTTGTTTATCTGCTGTCCCCTTCCGCCCTCCCCCACCATCCGATTGCTTAGCAACATATTGTTGTATAGTGCAAAGCAAGGGCATGTAGTTAGTTTTGATACTTCAAAATTGAGAATGTGTTTAGGATGAGTTTAGGATGAGTAATCGAATGAATGTTACGGATCAGCGCATTACTGTGTATGACTAACCTGACCTGAATTTGAGAACCATCTCATCAGCGGATGTGTCGAAGGACGTGGTCCTTGTTTATCAATTCAAAACGTAAAAAAGTAAAAACAAAAGTTGAAATTTGGATTTAAGTTACTAATAAAAAGTTACTTCTACTCACACTTCCAAAACTTGAAGTTTTACTTTGTAGCTCCTATCAGTGAACCAATAAACCTATAGATTCGCCTATTGCTATCCAACTCTGTTGTTGGTCTCTCACTCATTATCACACATCAATCGCAAACACTTACTTTATTTCATACCACAAATCACCAATTATAACAATATTACACCTGCACTGGCTTTCTATTTCTAAAGTAATAAAATTTAAATAATTCTTTAGCCCGGCGTTGGCTGTCTATCTGCTGCCCTCCCCCGCCATCCCCAACACTTAATTGCGTTGTAACATATTAAACATGTACAACTGGACTGGCAATATGCATATTAATAAAATTCAAATTCTTCTGTCCGCCGGCATCGGCCATCCAACAGCTGCGCCCACCCACTCATCAACGTATGGTTGAAAAAATTACGTGTACTTGCAGTTTTAATGCCGATCTACATAATCCAAATAGTATTTAAATTCAAAAAATCAATCAATCTATACAATAATAAATTTCAATAAGGGGAGGGGGAGGCTTGGCTGTCTCGTGTACTAATGGACGGTAAAGGAGATAAGGGAGCAGTCGAGGATCAAATACTCGTGCTTGCATGTTGTATTGAGATTCCCTAATACTAAGCTCTTGCGGTGGGCTACCCTGCTGTGACTTCGCCAGTGCAGACGTGGGGGATGGATGAGGGATGTGGTGGAGGGATGCGTGGCGGTGGTGGGCAGGTAAGGAGTGAAGGGAGCAAAATACCTAAACGAACGTCAGTTGTTGGCGGTTTTTTGTATGAGCTTATTCTCTGTCCACTTGAAGAATTATGTAGCTTTCTATAAATGACTGCCGCATGAGTCTTCCCATTATTCATTGCATAGTTTTACTCAAATTATTCACTTTACTTAAATTATGTGCTAACGCCCAACAGTGGTTATGCAGTGCTATTCATAATCATTTCACCCGTCAGTTATGCCGGAAATGTTCCCACAACATGAACCTTTGGACGTCATGTCCATCTCTTCCAGGATCCATCGTCCGCGGTTTCCCTTTTTTTCTCTTGGCGCATTTCCGCCGCTTTTACCACAAATCAAAAATACATTTAGTCCTAATGATTATTGATGATATAAATGTTCTATATTTAATGAATTGATGTTCACCATGTACGTCAATGCAGTAAAATTCCAATTACTAATGTACGTCAACACAGTTAATATTAATTACAATTTACCGCAGATTTGCGTCTTTCGTTATTACTGCGTCAATTGTATTCACTATAAAATAAGAAGAAAATTCCTATTATGTATTCAGTTATTCAGTGTGATTCTGTGTTTATTGTCAAAATAAAAACTCTCTGAAATCTTACTGTTTCTCAGTCTGAGACTCTTTCAGTCTCGGTCTTTATTTGTTTACATACCAAGTCCCACTCACTCCGTGACAAGTAAAATATTTGAATAAAATATTCTACAAACCGATCGAGGAAATATCTACATAAAAAAGAAGCTACCTACAGCTATTCTTTACACCACTGTTTACTACTAGCCAGCACCGTCCTTCACTCCGTTTCTCTTCTTTCTTCTTACTGAGTGCACGGTGGAAGCATGTATCATAGGTACTTGCTCATCATTTAGGAAATGGTGAAGGGCGGAGAATGCGATCTCTTAGTGTCGGAACAAGCCAATACTACTAGAACTCCACTCTGTCGTAGGCCATGTAAAATAAACACTGAGATACCTGCTGAAATGCAGTATAATATCTGTTTCAAAGAGGTCGCTGGTTTCTAAAGCACTATCACTAGTTACAACTTAGAATTTAAGTAATTGATGAGAAGCCCAATGCGGTTTAGTTCTATACTCTATCGCGGGTACTTCGAATCATAAAGTAAATTGAAAAGAGTGAGACCATGAACGATATGTTTGAATGTCTCTATACTCTCTCATACATACATACGTACATACATAATTTGCAATGCAAAGTAATCGGATGTTGGCGGTAGGGAAACAGCGACAGGCGTCGGCGGCCAGAATTATTTAAACTACCTACTTAAATTGTGTAGATAATACAGTTATCTGAATAAATCCAAAAATTGTCGTCACCAACTATTTTCTTCTGTCCACAGGACGAGCCGGTTTACTAGTAATAAACAAAACCTTAGATTAGTTTAAAAAATGATTTGAAAGCAAAGCTGGTAAATTGGTCTATCAAACATTTCAAAAATTGGCTCACCTTTTATAAAATGTTTACAACAAAATGTAGAGAAGGTGAACCTAATTTAGAGCAATTAAAGACATTCAAGGACACATGAAACATATAAGCATTTGTCTCTTAATAATCCTAAACTAGATTTAACAGTAACTAATGCTGTTCAAGGAGCTGAATATAAACATATTATAAAACTAGATGTAATTCTAAAACAATGTGTCAATGGGATTAAAAACAATGGAAATTCAAGTGATGTTGGGGCTTGTATTGTTAGGTTAACATAATATATTGATTTGACTAAACTGTATCAAGCTTCCTTAGGCAAAATTGATTTTGTGAAAAATAATAAATACCCAACAGATTCAAGAAAGAAATATTTACGTAAAAAAACAATAATAGTCAGGACGCTCCTGTTACAAATTAATTGCTTAATGTGCACTAGATATTCCAAATGAAGGTATGATACTAATTAGTTTGAATAAAATTGAAGCAAAACTAAACATTGGTATTAACATAATTTTAGCGGTAAGTAGGAAATATAAATACATTAGAATAACAGAACAAGAACACAGACCTAAACCTAATTTACTCTATCTTAAAATACTTTATAGTACTATAAACGAAATAAGTTTAGGAGTAATAGCCGTGTAAAAGATAATAAATTTATAAAACTCCCGTCCTATCTAAGTAATGGTAAAAGTACATGCATGCATACAACTTGTACGGGACGAGACGTTGAGATATGGTAATTGTGTCAATAGATGGATATAGACGTTAGCTACGTGGATATGTGAAACAAAGTTTAGGAGTAATACCCGTTTGGGAGATAATAAATTAATAAAATTCCCGCTCGATCTAAGTAATGGTAAAATTTCAAAGCTTTTTGATGCATACAACTTGCACCTGACGGGACGTTGGGATATGGTTATGGTTTTAATAGATAGGAATAGACGTTAGGTGCGTGGTTATGTGAAAAAAAGTTTAGGAGTAAGAAATGTTTTGAATATATAGATTATTTTAGCATCAAAGCCTAAGTGATGCTAAGAAAGTTGTATATATGAGTTTTTACGGTTGTATTCAATAAATTAAGTTGCTAATTACAAAACTTGTTTATTGGATCACAATTTTTATGTGTAAAATCATTAAATATTGTATTATTGTCATTTGGTTTTGCGAATTTACGACATTGTCGGGAAGGTGGGTAAATATTTTCATTTTGTTTTATTTTTAGCCAAACTAGTTTTACTATGTTCAGGTACTTTGGCTGAACATCACTAACAACCTGAACGTATATTTCCGAGAAGCTTATATCTTTCTCTTTTATAAATTGTTGTAATTTTTGGTGCTCATTGAATACCTCATCAGAGTTTATGGTTTTTGCAGTATAAATAGCGTTTATAGAAAAATTTCAATGTTAAATTCACAGATAGGTTTGAAAAAATTAAGTACGTATTGAAGTTTAAATTATTTAAACCGTACTTATCACTAACATACGAAACAAACTCGAGGTAAAATTTACTGAAGGTATTTGGACTCTGTAATGGGTACACTAAAAACCCATCGGAACCCAAATGATCTGATTTGCCAAAATAACCCAAAATGGTTAGTTCATTTCTATACTAGATCTGTAAAAAGATTTCTCCTACTAAATACCTTAGATTACTACCTTTAGATTACTCCTACTCCACCGTGGGCTCGAAGTAGATGCTGAGCTAACAGCTAATTAGCATGGTGACTGAAATGACTAAAGAAGTATGTTTTTGTAGTATCGCTAAAATTCGTTGTTGTCACAACACCACAAGTGGTTTCATAAGCATTGCTAGGCTAAGTGATCTCCAGATAGGTGAGTGATGCCTAGGTGCAGTTTAGAATATCTCGAGTAGTACGCAAATATTCTGGCACTGAGTTAGCGTAGGTGGTTATTAGATACATCACATGGTGATTGTGATTACACAATGTAGTGGAATATAAATTACCAGTCTTGACAATACTTACTGTATCCGAATACAAATGAATGACGACGAGAGTATTACTATAACGGAGGATAAGTTGCTGTACCGGAACTCCACTAACTTTTTTGTAAGCTACCTTGGCATATTTACATTCAAAGTTTTAAAACAAACGAAAGTAACTTACGATAAGCACTAAAGTTGTCGCATACGAATTTTTGATTTATTTGCGTCGTATCCAATGCAACAGCAAATGGAAATAGGTTTTAGAGTTGAGTGGACGTAGGTAGATGTATACGTGGAAGTTTGAGATGGAAAAGTAGAGGTGAGACGTGTCCTTCTGTTACTTCTCCAGTACCATCGTACAGCAGTTACCTTAAGATGTGCCGCTGAATCTCAGAAAAAGGAGATACAAGCCTGAAGTATCTGCTCCTGCTGTGGAATTAGTTGTAGCTATGCCAAAGCGATGACGAGGACGTCCGCGAAGGATAATAAGCCCAGTCAACACATGCCCAGTTATTATCGCAGCGAACATACAACAAGTTATACTTTCATTCACAAACGCACCAAGACGTAGGCCAGAAAGGCCACGGCGATTAGTACACACCAAACTAAATCTGCCTGTTCTCCCAGTTACCGATGACCAACATTCAACTAATAATAAACGACGAAAAGTTAACGAGTTATTAACTCAGGAATGCTAGAATCACTTTTTCTAACGGTATATTTTGTTGTGACTCCTTGGAATTGCTTTTAATTCAATTTTCTTTTTTTAATTTTCTAATGAACTGACCACGGTTAACCGGATTAAACATACGCATAACCAAAATTGGCATTATTTATGGCATCCTTGATATAATGCATATAAAATATAATTAATGTTAAATAGGGGGGGGGGGCGAATACGTCGGGGCCGAATAAATCCAGGGGCCTAGAATTCAAGGGCCAAATACATCAGGGCCGAACGATTCGGGGCCAAAGGGTGCGGGGCCAACTAATAACCGAACCAAATATTATAGTCAGAGAGGAATTAAATCTGGTAAACGGACATTTTACTCCCGGGCATTTCCACCCCCTCAGTTACGACTTAGGAGGAAAATTTCCGCGAGGAAATTGTCCATGGGAGAAAATTTCCACGAGGAAATTGTCCGGGAGGAAAATGTCCCAAAACCATTAAATCTGTATACTTCCATTCTATGCTGGAAGCAACTTTGTGCAATTCTAATATTTAATAAACAAAGTTGTCTGTAAATTAAGGTAAACGGACATTTTCCTCCTGGACATTTTCCTCCCGGAAATTTTCCCCCCCGGACAATTTCCTCCCGGACATTTTCCTACCAACTCGTAACCCAGGACATTTCCCTCCCTATATCAAACTAACTTCACTAAAACGAACTAGTGTATCCAACTACAAAATCTAAGTATTCGTTGCTGCTCTCAATAATATGCAAAATTCATAAGCTGAAGTGCGTTTAGTCGTATTAACCTAACAAATAAAAATTCAAAATTTAAAATATGCAAATTTAACAATCCGCTAATCCAATAATATGCAATAATTTGCTTACATTAATTTACCATATTTCAGCCGAAGGTTTGAAGATAAGTAACGTTAAACAATTTCGTCAAACTATTATTTTATCAGTCCTCACCCAGCAGTTCGCAAGATAAATAGCATTTTTTTTCATGGTAAGTTTAAGCTGTAGTTAAAGTTATCATTAAAATGCCTCTAGAAATAATAAAAACTTCCAGAGGTGGAAAAAAGTTAGCGTTCGAGGAATACTTGTATAATTACAAAGTCCAAAGATATATCCTTGCATAGTAAGTACAATTAATACTTAACTTACATTCATTGCTCTTGATTAATAAATATTTAAGTAATCCTTATTTTATACACTTGGGAAAAGAAATATTTTAGTTCTTCAGTTAGATATTATTTGTTCATGCATTTTTCGGGAACTCTTCAAATTCCTAATTTTTCTGGAAAGAAACAATTGCTCAAACATCCGTTCATTTAGTGGTGTGATTTTGATACTGGGAGGAAAATGTCCTCGGTACGCTTTGGGAGGAAATTGCCTGGGGGGAAAATGTCCGGGGGGGGGAATGTCCGGGAGGAAAATGTCCTACAACCCAAATTGTTTAACTTTAGCCCATGCTGTTTCTTGAAGATTAGCTTTAGCTTTTGAAAACAACATGCTTTTGCAATTGTAAATGTACATGTTCCTGCCCAACTTAGTTAATGGCCCATTTAAATTCCATTCATTTTTGTGGACTGGGAAGTCTCTCTTTCGAACCTGCGCACTAATTACTGCGATATCTATGTTAAAATATTATTTTAGAAAGTGTTCAAAAGTGATATCACTAAATTCGTTCAATTATTTTAGCTACACACCCGTCGCCGTCGTCAACCATGCTAAGCTTAACGTAGAGGTAAATCGTCTTTTCCAGAACCACCTAACTAAGGGACTGATGATGTTATTTTTGAACGCTCCCAACTATTAATTCATTGTCATTAGTAAATTGTGTTTCGTATTGTAAGCCTGGGTGAAATTGTAAATGTAAATTCAATGTAGTAATGTAATTGTATTGTGTTTACGGTTACAATATGAGATTGTAAGTGTAACTAAAAAAAATTATAATTTACAATATTCCGGCACTACATTTATCACGTATTGCTAAAAAAAGAAATTTTGGATATTTCTTAACTCCTTCAGTTGAACTTTAACCTTTATCATGCAATGAAGTAAAGAATTTAGTTGAATAGTACACGTAACGAAAGCAATCTCATTTTCGATAAATATGGATATATATATATCCCATTTTGCCAAGAAACCCTTCACCTATATGGTGTTTTATAAAGGAGGAAATAAAACAATAATAATATGTACAATAGAAACGAAGTAATCTTAACAATTCCTAGGATTTGCCGCAGGTAGGGAAAGTCCGGGTACGAAAAGTACTGCAACCTTTATTTATACGATTTTACAAATAAATTAGCCACCGTGGTGTAATTGGACCTATGCTACATACATACAAGTGTAAAATTGTACAGTGTTGATCGTTTACTCGTTACCTTATTCTTGTCTCTCATTAACAAAAATACTGAGAAAACGGCTTTTTCTTTACTCGTACTGCTGCAATAATATTACGGTAGACATTCCTGACAATTTTCGGCTGTATGCTTATTCCTACCCGGAATTTTCCTACCCGGAATTTTCCTATCCGGACTTTTCCTATCCAGACTTGTCCTACACGCTTAGAAAAGATCTCGACTAACTTTTAGTTATGTCGAGCTAACAGATTTGGGTGTTAATTTCAACACGATTATTAGTTAATTTCAAAATTTTTGAAGGTGAGGAAATATGTTAGCTACATGAAACACCGCTGTGTGTTAATATATCTAACCCAAATAATGACAGTTGACCGAAAATCGTATAAAGAATTTATACGACCGTATATTAAGCTAAATTAGTGCTACAACTGTAAACGAATTGTCTCAGGCCAGTGGTTAAAGAGACCGGTACCAATTTAGAAGGTTGCGGGTTCGAGCCTGACTTTTTGAATTATTTTTTAATTCAGTAAGCCACGTAACTACTTCTTGGTTAAATATGCAACACAGAAAATAGTAAACTTAGTCTAACACATTACAGTGTAAATCCCTAACTAAAATTATGTATCGTATACTGAGTCCTTTGGGCTATCCTCGTTGGAGGACAGTGTCAAGTTTATTTTAATAAAGTTGTCTTTCTCTCTCTCTGTAACATCTTCTAGAGGGGGAACCGGACATAGGAGCGCAGACAAAAGAGCGCAGGGACATAAGAGCGCAGGACATTAGAGCGCAGCATACAAAAGAGCGCAGACAAAGGAGCGCAAGACAATACAGTGTAAGGACAAAATATCGGAATTTAAAAATGAGCAAAAAATGAGTGCAAGGCAGTAGAGTTCAAGAAAAAAAGAGTGCATTTCCTACGTGACATTAACGTAATGTCAACAATAATTTAAGTTGCATGAGTCTAATATATAATCTCCAAAGCATTGAATTGAATAGTTGAAAACTTAGTTTTGTTTACAGCAGATTAAAGCTTGCATTTAACATAAGTTTACTACAGTTACAACAGTACTGCAGTAGATTACAGCCATTGACGTCACTCATTCTCGTGTATTTAGAGAAAGGCACCCTTTTTAATTTTTTTGTAGTTAACTATAAACTACAATATTTATAGATTGTCTGGAATTTTGCAAGTGTTGATGTTTTTGTTAAACTATCGTAACATTAGGAGGATAAATAAACAGAAAAAATAAAAGTAATTATTAATACTATACTTGTGTACAAGCATGGAGTATGAAATTATCTACTTTAATTTGGAAAATTTGGTTCCATGATTGACGTCAATTGCACGAGCTTATGCATAGGTAATATACTGTTATAAATTACGGCATCCCGCAATACGTTTTTTTGTTATTTTATTGTTGACATGTAAATCATATACAATAACCCACAACAAACCCCCGTTTATACGCTAATTACTTCCAAGATCTGCATTGACTTGACTTTAATGTTACGCCGGAAACGCACATTTTTTCCTGAACTCTACTTCTTTGCACTCATTTTTCACTCATTTATAAATTCCGATATGTTTTCCTTACACTGTACTGTCTTGCGCTCTTTTGTCTGCTGCGCTCTTATGTCCCTGCGCTCCAATGACTGCGCTCTTTTGTCGTGTAGCCCTTCTAGTGTCGATGTCGGAGTAACACAAAAATAAGTTACAAACTGCGACCAGACCCACTTGTCAGCTCGCAGTTTAACTTCAAGTGTTGTCTTAACTTCAAGAATAAAATATTTTTGAAGTTAAGTTCTTTAATTTTTAATTTTGTTTCACAATTAATGGTAGTACAACTATTAGACATAAAAAGAGGAGGAAAAAAAGTACCACTTACAGCGAATTTTATTTAGTTTACTAGATATTAATGTTTACGTGAATTAGCATGATTAATTGTAGACAATCGCCGCCATTATTTGTAAAAACTTATTCACGACTAACAAGGGAATGGTTTCACATGGAACCCGTCGATTTCAAAGAGTTATGTCTACAAAAATCAGACTACTTTTAAATAGTGGGGATCCAAAGTAACTCGACTGCATTTTGCGTTTTTCAGTCACAATAGCCCGCCAAAGTTTAAAAAAATTCAAATTTTAATATTTTGCCGCCCTGGTACTTTTACAGTTCT
>JAQFZE010002603.1:0-14212 GCA_034695245.1 Dicyrtomina saundersi | reverse complement strand
AATGGGCCTATCAGTGGCCTGAGCGGCATTTCACACAGTATCATACTGTGTGCGATCCCTTCAAATACAATACAATAGCGTCCAACTCGTATCAGCTACCGCGGCTTTGATAATTAAGTAGTAGTCAATAGTATACGATTGAAGAGTATAGAGTAGATTGTACATTCGTTCAGATGGAACAAGAACCCTAAGCATCGAGTACTGCTTCTTAGCCTAGGGCATTATAAGAATTCTGTAGTTCTTCTCATGCACATTCTACATGAATATTCTCCCCGTCTTATTTATTATCTCAGCACTATGATTCCAATGAATACTAACTAACGAACTAAATACTATTTTTAATCGCCAATATATCAAAACTTTGTAATTAATTACACGCACCATATGACACAAGTGAATGCAAGTTACACAGAATTGCATGTAGTTGGTTACAAAATATGTTTTTAGGTAATGGACGGTTGTGATGCCTTATTAAATTTTGTAGTTACTGTCAAGTTCACTTAAAAGAGATTCCGCGGGACCGACTAAATCTGTCCCTTATATCCGAATTCCCTTTAATCCATTTAAGGGATTTCCCTTTTAAGCGGTTATTATGTTTAAAACAATTCAGATTTTATTCTTCGTAAAAGAGTAAGTTATTCACAATGTTGTCCGTGGACAGTTATTTAGATTAAAAAAAGTCAGTTAATTCAGTTTGTTTAGATTTATTTTGATTTTGATGTTGACGCACACATAAACTTAAATTATGAAGATTCGAAAATACAGTGTTTACAGTATTTGTGTGCCCTAAAAAATATAGTTGTAGTTTTTCTATCATATCTGATGCTTATTATTTCAATTTGTTTGTGGGTTTTTAACTTTTGCACGATTTTGTATTTTTGTTCCGTACTTAACCAGTTTCTTTTCCGCTTCAACATCATGCCTAGCGAACTCAAGAGAGCTGGAACCAGTGCAGGTTAGAATCAAAGTCAAAAGTACAACTAACAACTGGCAGCCAAGAAAGCTTTATAATCTATAAATACGACGACCTACTTAGATAATGTAAATGTTCATATAAGAGATAAGATGAGTGCAGTTTAGTTGTCAAAAACAGTAGTGCTCCACTCGTTTGGATCTGTATTATTTTTCTTTTTATTACTACTATTATTCTTCAAAAGTCCCTTTTAAGTGACAAAAAAAAACAAAAACAGTAAAAAAAAGTCCCTTTTAACTGGATAATCCCTTTTAACGGTTCCCTTATAATTGGATGATTTAAACATTGAATCATAGGCTGGCCAACCAAACACTCACGTTTAGGCGGTTTTCCTTTTTAACAGAATCCCTTTTAAGTTAACTTGACAGTACTTATTGGCAATCACTAATATTCGTTAATACAAGATTCCATTCGTTGGTGTTGACTAATAAATAAAGGCATTATGTGCCTCAGTTCTGAACTAGTATTTGTAAAAATATATAAAAATACATATTATAGTAAAGAAACAGTCATTTTAATTTTTAATCATGTGAATTTGATAACAGGTAAAAGTCTACAGGCATAATTTAATGAAAGGGATCTCCAAGAGGCTTTTCTAAAATAAAAACAAAACTCCACTGTTGTGATTAAAACAAATTAGATGCTGAGCACAAGTAACAACTCTTAAACATGAACTTATTTCTACCTATTTACATAATTTGGAACAAAATTTGAGCAATTTTGAAATACTTGAGCGATTTTGTCGAGTGATAGCTCATTTTGAAGCTCTTAAAAATAGAAAAATCTGGTATTTTTTTTATTTACTTCTAGCCCATACAACACTTTTTATAACGATTTTTCGAGAAAAAAATCGGTTTTTTCGATATAATTCGAAAATTGTTGAAATAACACGTTAGGAACTCGAACATAATTAGATTGTGCTAATCATTGCCGTTCTAATGATGTATCATTTGTATGCAAATTTTATGAGTATCCGGGCTAAATGTCGACTTTTATATTTCGAAAACATTTGAGCGGGAAATTCAAACTCTTGCATTTTATACGGCTGATAAAGGGTCGGACATGCATGATGCCACCCACTTTAAGAAGTATCAGAAATACGGGTCGTTCTTGAAAAATCGTCAAAAAAGATGTGTATGGTCTGGAAGTGAAAAAAGAACAGATAATTCTGTTTTAAAGGACTTCAGAATTGGTCAAAAAATTCAAAATGATTCCAGACTATGTAAATTGGTAGAAATAAAATCAGTCTGGTATTTCAAAAGGTGCTAAAAATGTAAATAGGCAAAAATACATAATACTATAAATTAATCGTAGCAGGGCGTAAAATGACACAACACTACAGTACGACATATATTACTGCCCCATATTACTGTTAAGGCTGCCATTAAACAAGGGGCGAAGCCCCTTGTTTTTTTACATTTATAGTTTAGTTAGTTCTTTCTAGTATGCGAAAAGTTTATCAAATTCAACATTTTGCTGCATGAGTGCAATTAAAAAATTGTTGAATTTGCTATTAAGGTAATTTTGAATGTACAAATCCACTTTAAGCATATATATTCTAGTGTCTTCAACGTACACTTCTAAACTCATTATTTTGTCTGGTGTAAACTCTTTGGTTTTCGTTTTGCTAAGAAATTTGAAGTCATGTGCTGGAAGATAACTAGATAATGCTGATTCATAAAGATTGTTAGCATCTACATAAAATGTGTAGGATTTCCCCTTTTTGGGATTGTATTTGTCTTTGCCAAAATATTTATTGTATGCTTCAGCTTTTCTTAAAGAACTTCGACAAGCCAACCCACCACAAATGGCTGACCCCATAAATATGTGCATGTTCGGATCTTTTACATATTCAAGGTTAATACTACTAAATTTGAGAGCGGGATCCTAATTTATCATAGGAAGCGTCAGGTACTGCGCAGGGTCTATCTAAACCTTTGTGAAAAACATGTCTTACATTTTCAAAAACATCAGCGAGTAATGCAACATCTAACCCACAATAAAGGTCAAGGTTATCATTCATACTTCTACACCCAATAAGTTCCCACACAGCTTTTGCATGTTCATAGCCACTATTAGAAATATGTTCGTCACTGAAATTTTTATACAATGCTTCTTTGGGACGTAGATGGTCAAAATTAAAGTCATCAGCGGTTTAAACAAAGCTATATGGGTATAGGCTTCTAAAGAAGAAGGTTAAAGTTTTTAAATTTTCCATGACTGTCCCAATTTAAACAAAATTGTTTTGTCACAACAGATTTTTCTTCTTCACCTCAAAGCTGTGCTACAAGTTTTTCTAGAGAGCAAATAATAAATTTAATAAATTTCATGATATCAATTAAGTCTATGTGGTCATTGATTTTTATGAAAATAGGCTTTTCAGAAGACAAAAGTGATAATTAAGGATTTTGAATGCATTTGTCATCAAGAACTTTGATAATTGGATGGCTATCATAATCGAAAAAGTTTTGCATTATGACAGGAATTTTATATGAAATTTTGAATTGCAGATAACAATATTCGTGTGCATAACTAACAAATTTTCCATTAAAAGGTGAATGGTGTGGCACAACTTCTACAGCAATAATTGGTCCGTCACAAAAATAACATTTTTCAATAACTATATCCATTTCAAAAACAATGTGTAAAATTTGAAAAATGTGAAACTATCAAATTTTTAACGTCCTTATATATTTTATATCTATTTTTTATATTTTTTTTAGTCCATCACACAACTTGGCAATTTTACGTATGAATGTGTGTGCAACGTATTTATTATCATCCTTTGTGTAGTAACAATTTTGATACAAAATATTTATGTCTTTATCAATACATTTCCAGGAGTATCCACACGGTTTATGCACTTGTGTATACTTAGTCACACCACCAGTCTTTTCATTTCATAAGTTTTTTCAGTTTCATTGTCTGCAAGTATAAATTTAAAGTCAACATATATTCTATATGGCAAACATCTATAAACTTTAAGTAATCGTGTGTATCTTCTAGTTCAGGAAATACAGTATTTTTAACACCAAACGTAGCACATTTTTCTATATGTGAACGCAATGTAGTCTAACTTGTAAACCCTTGAAGACATTGAAGACAATAACTACACAAATGTCTTATAGGTGTTTCTAAAATTCTAAACAGCTTAGACAAGCCACTACCTTTTTGTAGAGCAAAAAAATGTTTTTTCATCATTATTGATAAAAAGCAGGTCAACGTCAACACGCCGTGACTGCTTTTGGAATAAAATGTAAATGAGTTAAATGTTTTTGTATATAATCTTAGCCAGATATTTTTATTGTTTTAACTTCTTTGCAAGGTTTCTTGCATTTAAGTGGACCGTGTTTCTATTGTTTTTATTTTTATCTTCTAATTTCTGTTAAGTTTCTCCATGGTCTTTGTACAAAAACACGTTAATTTTATATTAAGGATTTTGGTTTTAAAATTTTGAAATTTGACTTATTGTCAGTGGAATAACTAAGACTTTTTAATTAAGCTTGCTATAACCTTTACGATAATATGCAATATAGTTTGCTTGTAGACATGACTGTAAATCCTTTTTAGCTGATAACACAGACCAAACAAAACATTTTTTATCTTCAATTGTGCTACAATCAACAATAATTATACAGCCGCGTTTAATAGCGAGTAATGGCGGAAGTGGCATGTATGTCATTCATTGTAAAGGTTAAAATTTGAAACACTGGACGTAAAAATGTTCTATTTTATCGACTTTATACCTAATCTACCTCCAAAAAACGTGTCAGTTTGTTGAACAATTTTTCAGATATTGCCTCAATAACATTGTTTATACTGTTCTCATGCGGAAACATATGTGCAAATAATGAAATCAATATTGTATTATAATTTCTATTAAACTTATAAACCACATAAATTTTTAATATTATTTTTAGAGTTGTTTTACGATTAAGTTCGTCTTGTAGCACTTTAGGCAACTGATATTAAGTAGATGTAACTAATTTTACCGCACTTGTAAAATTTTGTCTATCTAAGTCAGCCTTGTACAAACTCACACTACCAAGAAAAGGTGAATCAATTTTTTTAAAAGTAATGCTACTGTCAGTTCATTTTTGTTATAGCTGATAGGACTCAAACATATTGCTATGCACTGTAAATATGTGTATGTTGGCATTTTCTCCATCCCCAAATTCAACCATGCACTCAGGACAAAAAATGTTTTGACAAATTTAATTGACAAGGGAAAAAAATTCTGGTATAAGCACTTCTACTGCACTACTGTTGCCAGTGCCCTCAAATAGTATCAATTAGGGAGCTTCTAAATTTTTCTAATTAAACTTTATTAAGTACTCGTCAAAAGTTGTCAGTAATTTTTTATGTTCCTTAAATTCCTTCCTACTTGTAAATAAAGCATAAGACTTTTGACTATACGACACATAGCAATTATTTTCCACTCTAAATTGTTTGTCCAATGTTAGAAATTCAAGAAAGCCCAGCTATAATATTATGAAAGTATATATTTTATGATATGATATATGCACGCATTACTTTTGAGCCAATTAATAAACTTTTACTGAATTTTAACTACAGAATAATAAATATGGTTTACCCTGAATATTATTTTCTCTGTCTAATCGCATGCGGTTGCGTGAAAAAGGAACAACTTGTTCAGATAAAGTAAAGTGTGTGCAAAATAAGAGTTAATTTCACGGCAAGAGTATACTACTAAATAAAATATGTTAAGCTGTTTCTACAGCATTTGAATGTAGAAAATAAATTTAAAAATATATTATTTTTTCATTTATACAAAATTTAATTGTAATTTTAAATTTGGAGTCATAGTTTAAACAAATTCCTAAGTTGTATTGGATTTCAGGAAATTAGGGGATGAAAGGGATAACGTATTTGAAAACGATCGGTTTAGAATTATTGAACAAGTTAATACAATACTAGAAAAATAAAAAATAATTAAATAATTGTCTTTTGCGCAAAGGAAATCCTAAACTCCAACATGAATTCATTACTATTTCTTCTTCTACAACAAGTTACTTCAGACTTGACTTAAGATTTTTATGTCCATGCATCCAACGCGTTGGACTCGAGAAGTTTTAGAACTTTATTTACATCCTCCAGTACAGTCAACTGATTCAATTGTACCAAGTCTTTCAAATTTGGACGTTAAAATTAGGGCAGGAATATCTCGTTATTCGACACCTTTAGTTAGAATTGGTAAGTTCATTAGGAGAAATGATATAGTTTTATTTTTTCTTTGTGTGTTGTCTTCCTACTACTGAAATTGTATTTTAATTGTTTTTTCATTCTTAACAGCGGTACGTTTCTCTCCGTACGAGATATTAAGCTGCATAGAACAACAACCAACTCTACCACCGCCGACTATTCCACCCCTGAAGTGCTATAATTGTGGGCACCTGCACCTTTACTGCTTAAATGTCAATTAAAATAGTTAAATTCTGACCGTACTGCAGCAGATGTTTCAAGTTACAACAAAATATTCATGACACATTCCTAGTTCTGGGTATTTGTAATGCAAAGCAGTCTGTAGCGATTAGGGAAGCCGAAAATTGGTTTGCGGTGTATTGGGATTAACTCACACTGTATTGTACTCCATGCAAAGACAAAGCTGTCAACAAGCCGTCAAATAGGGTTAAAATTGAAGGACGTGGGCCAGCAACAAGTTGCTTTACATATCTTTGGTATGATAAGATTATTGTTTTGTTCCTGCTTTCATACAGGTACAATTCT
The DNA here is from genome assembly GCA_034695245.1 of Dicyrtomina saundersi. NCBI lineage: Eukaryota > Metazoa > Arthropoda > Collembola > Symphypleona > Dicyrtomidae > Dicyrtomina > Dicyrtomina saundersi. The sequence continues at coordinate 7,491 of JAQFZE010002603.1, read as the reverse complement.
GGAGGATAATGACTTCGTTGAAACTATGCAGGGATAGCTAAGTAATATGAGGTAATATGTTATGTCTGTATACACATCGTTTGAATTTTACTTCGATAAACATTTTATTTATTGAATGGCTTTATTTTTTGTATTTGTTAAATAAACACATAGTTGACTATATTTATTGTATCATATATGTGTAACTGTTACTTACCTTTCATTGCATTTGCGATATTGTTTATAAATAGACGTTATTTTCATTTAGTTCCATCACCTCACATATTTGTGCTTATGTATCTAACTTCAGATTTTTGTATAACATTCTCTACCTCCACTTTACCATACTTCATATATATTTAGCGACTCCCCCACTATACAATTTACATGACGGCAAATACTGGTCCAGTCATGCACCATTTCAAAATGAAATACATATCTCATGTACATACAGGATCTCTTGTATGATTTGACATGTAACATTTTTGACATGCTAACGTATGTACGAATTTTCTACTGATGCGCCCTTGATTTTTAGATGCTGAGCAAGCATTTATAGGTCTAGTGTTGGCCGTCTGTCTGTCTGTCTACATAGCTGTCGTTCGCATGCTACAGGTTGCATTTTTCAGGCGATTAAATTCAAACAACTTTAAATCGCCCAGAAATGCGAGGAAGAAGTGCTGTATAGTTTTTGGTTATTATTTAAGTTATAGTTTGTTTGCAATTAGCAGTTAAATCCACTAAAAATAAAATCAACGTTTTAAGATAAAAAAAGAGCGGGCACTACATAGAGATACATACGGAGCTAAGAACTTGTCATGCTTTGCCATTACCAATACACATGGAAACCTTTCACGATTACAAGTAAATTTACTACTTACATATGTACGTTCCTGGAATAGTGGTCGTAGGTCTAGCAATGCAGTGTCCTAGAGGTGAATTGAAACATTTTAATACTCACATTAACATTCAAATCTTTTTATTTGAACCAGGTGACCAATGTATCAATATAACATTGCACTGTATCACGACATACACTAAAATCCGAATGTTAATAATACAAAACAATATCATCTGCATATAACAGCATCTGCACACCACATATAGTTATAGTTTCATTGATTATATTTATATTCATGATAAAAAGCAAAAGACCAAGCACAGCCCTGCGGAACACCAATTTTTAAATTGTAACGATTAAAAATATACTCACCAATTTTAATTTTGAATTTCCGATTATTCAAATAATTTGCCATTAACTTAAGTAGATAGGCCTTTACACTAAAATTATCCCTTATTTTTATTGACAGATTTCTATGATTTACAGAATCGAAGGCTTTTTGCAAATCAATGAAAACTGCCAACATTTTGCCACACTTTACATCTAAGTAGGTATAGGAATCTTCAATTAATTGTAGGTTGGCTGACTGACACGATCTTTCTTTCCGAAACTCGTCCTGCTAATCACACTATTTTATTTTATCCATTAGACGTAAAAATAGTAATTGCTCCAATAGTTTGTCAAGTAACGGTAAACATAATATAGGCCTATACGAGAAAAAATCTTTCCTATACCCCTTGCCTTTATAAAGTGGCGTGACTACCGCACATTTAAGTTTTGACGGATACTTGGCCATAAGCAAACATTATGTGAACATAATTGCAAGTGGTGTAGCCAATACATCAATGCAGTTACTGAGCACTATATATGGTAATTCATGGCAGTCAAATTTTTTTCCTTCTTAACACGAGAAAACGCTGATTTAACATTATATTCCGTGAAAAGAACTGGAATGCCAGTACAGTCAATACCACTCATGAATTCAGAATTGCACGCTGACTGATTAGTAAAAGCTTGTAACAATTTATTAGCAATTTTATCCTTAATATTAATTATTTTACCATTCAAATCAATTTCCAAAATCTGCTTAGCCGACTACGACTTACCAACTAGTTTAATGTAAACACTCCAAACATTAGACGGAGTAGGAGTCTCGGCAAATTTATTCTTAGAGTAGCTATACGTTCCCATTTTTTTCTCAATATTATTTTCATTGCGCATTCTTCTTTACTCATTCTACATTGTATTGACACAACCCCGAATGCTTGTTTGCTTCAAATTATCTCTAATATTCATTTTGTGACGAATTTAAGCCGTCAACCAAGGAGACGGCTTGGAGAAAACACGAATTTTATTTATTGTAGCATGTATTTGAATAATTGAATTTACAGATAATTTAAAAAAATTGAGGACATCATCACAATCATCAAACATTCACATAGTAGACCAAGGCACATAACTTAAATCTGCTCTCAAAAGCTCCAAATACACACGCTTGAAACGTTTTGTAATTACCTTTGGCATATACTTAACCTTACACAATTTCCGTACTGCATACACAGCATAGTTGTCTGACACACCAATATTTACAGTACCAGTACTACTTTAATTATCAGGTTGAGAAACATAAACATGATCACAAATAGAATTTGTGTCAATAGTTGCTCAAGTGGTCGAATTTATCAGTTGCTTTAGACCCTGACTACTATTTATTCTTATGAGCTCTTTACAAATCTTATCCTTAACATTCAATTCAATATTAAAATCTCAAGTTATAAACAATTTTTATTTTAGGTTATTTAAAGCAGTGACAAAGTACTCAAAATAGCTATTAAACATTGACTTACTAAACGACGGCGGCTTATAAACTACAGACATCACAATTGGCTTTTTAAAAGCTGGCAACAACTTTATAGTAACTACGTCTAATCCTGAAGGCAAGTATAAGACACTCATTTCTTCAAGCGACATTAGGATATAATTATGTACATTTCCTAATGTAAACAACTATACCACCACCAGCTTTCTCTAATCTATCTCGTCTATAGAGATTCTAGCCTTCAATGAGAATAGTACTATCCAAATGACTAGCATTGAGCTTCGATTCAGTAACACATACCCAATAAACATTTTAATGTCGGGACTGCGCTGTCCCTACACTCTGACACGACTGTCAGCCCTGCATCGTTTTTGTCCGCTGTCCCTGCGTAGGCCCGACACAAATTCCCTGCATGCTTCCACCCCATTCGGAGCTTCATTCCGACACTAGGCCGACGACTTAAATGCACCCCCGCCATCATGCCAGCATTAAGACGACTATTTTTTGATGCTTTGCTGATTGTATGACGCTGCTATACCTGCACTCAACTGCATCTTTTTACTATTGCTAGTGCAGTACCTACATACTTATATTTATAATTACTACTTACTAAAGAAAATTCAATGAATGAGGTAAAATTGTACATTTATGATTTATTAACTTAAAGAATGGACATAGATCAGTCATTGCACATCAAAACATTTGTACTGGTTGTGAGGGACGATGAAAATCAGTAAAAAAATCATAAGATCACGACACGGAACTACAAAATTCTTTAATTTAAATGATGGACGATTTTATTGAATTCAATAATCCAACATTTAGCTGTTCCCACTTAGATGTAAACAAAAAGCTTCCCAAGGTGCATTATAGCTCGCACTACTGACTACTAGCAACAACACAAACACCTACTGAACCACACTTATTCTGGGTCTTGAGTTTATTCCCCAACATCAGACTTATTCAACTTGTACATTAAAATAAGCTCAAGAACACGATTATTAGCTGCTAAGTAGGTCGTTATTCATACAACAAGGACAACAAAAAGAAACAAATATGTATGCGTCACTGTTAGCAGTTGTGATACACAGATAGGGCTAGTAATAAACTTTATTTGGTTATTTAATGAAAGCAGTTCTTATGTAGCCATTAGGGAACTAAAATCCTACCCACAACTTTAACACTTAGTTGGATATTTTAATAAAACTGGTAGAGTAAAATACATGTAGAATTAAGCACACTCACTAAACTAATGAACTTAATTTACGAGATGAAAATGTTTAGCGCAATTACATGCCGAACGCCAGTATGATTGAACTGAACTGCGAACAACTCTTTTGAGAGAATAATGTAACGGACGAAAGCTTACAGGCGTAAAAATGTATGAATAAAGGCGGGCGGGACAGCATTAAAACCACACATTGCGTTTATCTCGCGAAAACGTCAGAAAAGTGCAGTGGAAAATGCAGACTAAAATCCGAGTTTGGACAGCGCGATGACGACGCTTTATTATAGTCGTGTCTCCCAACTCGGAGACAACAATAAAAATGCACATTGCGTTTATGTCGGGACAGCGTAGGAACAGTGCAGGGAAAAATACCGCTTGAAATCGGAGTCGGCACAGCAGGATCACGACAGTGTGTTATAGTCGTGACACGATACAATCCCGACTACGACTCAAAACTGCATTTATCCGACAGCCCCGACATAAAAACGTCTATAAAACTGCAGTCAATGTTTACTGGGTACTACATCTAATCTAAAATTCTCAGTCAAAGCCTTTATACTTTCTATCTTTGCACTGTTTAGAGTATTGACATTCAAATGCAGCAATTTAAATCCATTTGATTTTAATAATTTTGCATCCCCCTTAACAATGCAATCATCAATGTTATTAGTTAGAAAGGCCTCATTTAAAAATGAATGCAAATCAAAAACATTCCAATATTAGAGTCAATATTAGAGCTGCCACACAAATGACAGTTACGACCAGAAATATCTAACTGACACTCCACACACTTCCAATCCACTTTATTTAAACTTCTAAAAATGTTCAATGCAATGGGAACACAAACTCTATAAAATACATTTTTACATACACAACAACTAATTTCTAGCTTTTTGGTCGAACTAACTTTTTCACATAATTAACACCTTGGTACTGTCATATTAAAAACTAAAAACCCAAACCAATCAAAAAAATAAAAGAATAAAATAATATCGAATAAGCAGTTACATTACCAAGATAAATCGAATGTCCAGCGAATCAAAACACAAAATAAAATAGCCACTATACACAAACACTCAGCTACAAACTTCAAATAATGACAAAAATGAGTAATTTTACATTGTAGTGGGTTGATTTAAAAAGTTAAATGATTTCCTGACCTTGAAATCTAAAGAAATAAGAATTTCCTAAGCACGCCAGAATTAGTGGTCTCGGGTAAAGTCTTAATGCAAACTGTTCTCAACGTCAGAACCCTCAACTTAGCACCATCACTAAATTTAAAAGCTGCTGCGATAATTTTACGGGTATCACCCAGCTCCGTACAGATGAGAAGAGCCACGGCTATTTTACGTGTATCACCCAGCTCTGTACAGACGTGAAGAGCCACGGCTATTTTACGGGTGCAAACCCAGCACCGTACAGATGTGAAGAAATACGACTTTTTTACTGGCGTCGGCCCAGCTTCATGCAGATGAGTCCGAGAAGTCACCAAAATCACAAGTACTCACAGTGCACTTCAAGTAATACTTTAGGGCCAGGACCCTGTCTTTGAGGTGTGCTCTGCTCAGCAGTCAGAGGCACTCTGACTAAGTTGTTTTTAAGTTGCAAACCAATAAATCTACATGATCTTCAGAAATACAAATTGTTCCAACTACATAGTTTTAAGTTGAAAACTAATAAATCTACATAATTTTCAGAAATCAAAATGTTCTAACTACATCGTTTTAAGTTTCAAACTAATAAATCTACATAATTTTCAGTAATCAAAATGTTCTAACTACATCCTTTTAAGTTGCAAACTAATATACATGATTTTCAGAAATACAAAATGTTCTAACTACATTGTTTTAAGTTGCAAACTAATCCAAGTGATTTTAAAAGGGCAGAATGCTCTAAATACTTGATTTTTAAAAGATGATATTATTACGTGCCTATGAATATTGCATCTAGTTGGAGCTTTTTGCACTTCTTAAATGTTGTATCTAGAACATTTTGCACTTTGTAATAATGTTCAATTAGAAAATTTTTAAATTTTAAAAACATGCAATTATAACATATTGCAATTTTTAAAATCAGCTTGTTAGAACAGTTTGAACCTTATACCCGTGTGGTAAAAACCTTTTAAACTTTTTAAAACCATGTAGTTAGATCAATTTGCGTTTTGAAATCATGTAGTTAGACCGGTTGGCGACTTAAATTATGTATTTAGTGCACTTGAAATTTGGAATTTGTTTAAGTCATAAAGTAAGACCAGTTTGCGTTTTCAAATTTTGTAGTTAGAACCTTTTGCAGTTGTTAATTCCATATAGTTAGAACGTTTTGCGTTCTACAATATACAATTAGAGCAATTTGCAACTTTTCGTAACCATGATATTATGAATTGGTCAGCTAAAACGCTCATTTAAATTAAAAGTGGAAGTTAGCGAATTTGCTTCTTAGTTAGTAAAAATGGAAGTTAGCGGATTTGATTCAAGCGAAAATTGAAAGTTAAGGGATTTGATCCTTAGCCCACGATAAGTGAAACCAGTTACTGTTGTAACATATATCATTCCAATTAATTCTTTCTCAATCGTTTCCTAGGTTAATTTAAGTTATTATAGGACACGCCGCCAGGCGGCGGCGGCTAGGTGCACGTAAAAATCTACTTCTAATTAATTGGCAAATTAAATAGTTAAATTAATTAGTTTTAATTCCAACAGTTGGTCAATGGTTTTTCCTCGTCATGTGAACATACTAATAGTTCGAATTAAGATCAAACTTCAATTTTAGTGTAGTTATGACGATTTAATTGGACACATGCGTTTAAATACGAGTTTGTACAACATATCGTGGGCGAAGGATCAAATCCGTTAACTTCCAATATTCGCTGAAATCAAATCCGCTAACTTCCATTTTTACTAAGAAGCAAATCCGCTAACTTCCACTTTTGAATTAAATGAGCGTTTTAGCTGACCAATTCATAACAACATGGTTATGAAAAGTTGCAAATTGCTCTAATTGCATATTGTAGAACGCAAAAGTTCTAACTATATGGCATTAACAACTACAAAAGGTTCTAACTACACGATTTTAAAACGTGAACTGCTCTAAATTCATAATTTAAACAAATTACAAATGCACTGAATGCATGATATTAGTCGAAAACTGTTCTAACTACACTATTTCAAATAGCAAATTGCTCTAGCTACATGGTTTTAAAAAGTTTAAAATGTTCTAACTACATCGTTTTAAGTTGCAAACTAATCCAGGTGATTCTTTAAAGGGCAGAATGCTCTAAAAACTTGATTTTTAAAAGCGCAAAATGTTAATATTACGTGCCTATGAATAATAAATCTACTTACAGCTTTTTGCACTTCTTAAATGTTGTATCTAGAACAGTTTTTACTTTGTAATAATTTGCAATTAGAACATTTTCAAATTTTGAAAACATGCAATTATAACATATTCGAATTTTTAAAATCATCTAGTCAGAAAAGTTTGAAACTTAAACCCGTGTGGTTAGAACATTTTGAAATTTTTAATAGTATGTAGTTAGAGCAATTTGCTATTTGAAATCGTGTAGTTAGAACAGTTTGCGACTAAAATCATGCATTCAGTGCATTTGGAATTTGTTTATATCATGAA
>JAQFZE010002602.1:0-14213 GCA_034695245.1 Dicyrtomina saundersi | reverse complement strand
ACGTAATATGCGTATGTACAAACAGTGATAGCTAAACATTTTTAAGCTTAGTAAATGTGGAAGCAATATGTGCTTACTTATGTATTTACATTAAGTAACCCATTCCTTTTTTTCTTGTACCATACGTAGGTATTAGGTACGTGTTGTTGTTGTTACAGTGTTCATATGTAATTACGTTCGCACATTATGTAAATTGGATTTTCTAAAACTCCTTATACAAAAGCTATAAGTGGCAAAGTGTATAATTACGTCCTCCAATGATTAATTATCCTTGACACTTGTTCAATATTTTTTGCCAAAATCCTATACAGTAGTATCATCATCTCATCTCTACGATAATGTATCTTATGGCCCTTCCCAGGCATGCACTTGCTGGAAGAGCTCTGAAACTGCCTGTTCCGTCTTCATTTCACATGGTCGTGAAGCTATTGAGTCTTGGATTACAAGAATGCTTGCTTTATGTATGTACATACATAGTACCCGCAGTCATTATTAGAATTAGAACAGAGCAGTGGACCTGCTTGCTATTGCAGTAGAAAGAAATCCTGAGGGAGAATCTGGAACATGTGGTTTTCTTGTCATCAGATACACATAGTCGTACGCACCAAAAAAAACCCAAGTACCATTTACATAATTTTTTCAAATTAAAATGACGAGTTCCAATGACTTAGCAATCCTCCCTCTAATAACACTTGTAACCGCTTTCTCGAAGTTGTGCTATAGTCGATATAACATGCATAATAGTGCTATATTGTATATACATACACATCACCACACAATAGTCGATACCCATTCAGCTAGTTAACTTACTGACTTTTACTTACACAACAGGACAACCGAGCGATAATATTTACGAATTGGTTGGTACCTATACGAGGTTCCCATAGTCAGATTATTCAAATATAGGGCATTATGTAATATGTGCGATGCTCTCTGTAGGCATTCCTTGAAATCGTTTTCCATTAAAGTTGGATTTTACTTTTTAAAAAATTAATAAGCTCATCGTAATAATTAAATTTGCATTGCGTTTGTTAGGTTGGGATTAAACTATTTTAATGTCACGGATGATGCTATCTGAATCTGATTCGAAAATTCAGCTGCTTGCACTGGTACAATACGTCAGCCATTGAAAGCGAAAGGACCCCTGTACTTAATAATTATTACAAAATGAACAAAAAAATATTAAGGAGAAAACATCAAAAGAAGAAAAACAATAAATTTGAAATACGAGAAGGTATTATAATTAGAACAGTAGTTGTATTTGTACTATGCTATGGTATGAAAATTATATTATTATGACATGTCCTCACTCTTGACTCGCAAACAAGTTTTGAATATGTCAGAATTTTTTTTTGCAGCTGTTATAGCAAATCGGATCCGGTTTCATTTAAATGTTACGACACTACTGTACTGTGTGGAGCTCCGCACTTAATAGCAGAGCAACTGTCTAGTGAGACATGCAGTAGTCACTTCAAGAAAGTTAAATCTGACTATACATATACCATTGTGTGCCTTATTATACTACCAAAATAGGTGCTTAAAATACTATTATATTACAACCGTATATAGGTATTTATATATTTAACGCAGTAGCTGACTTTATTACTATAAGTAAGATCTTCATCTCTCCCGCTCTCGATCCCGAGTTCCCAAAAACAGTTACAGTGTTTCTAACTATATGGGCGGACAATGATCATCATAATAATTATTACTTATGGGTATACACTTGCTCTGACAGAACAATTTAACACATGTTTACGATTCCAAACATTCCTTTTATTCGTCCAGGGTGAGAGGAGTAATAAGAGCGTAATAAGTCCATACGACCAAGGGATGAAAATAAATTCGGATTTTAAGTTGTATCTACCTATGTATCTATACCCATCTTTATACATATAGTAGGTACATTAAGCCACACTAGATTATTAAAATACATAACGTGTGCATATCGATTTTCTGAGCAAAATGATATGGTGTAAACAAGTCAGAGCATATTTGTTTTTTGCTATATGGAAACAAAAATCAAAAGAAAAAGCTAACCAGCTTTTGAACGTATCATTGTGTGACATAGTTGATAGTGCCTGTAGTAAAGATCCACCACCGGTTTGTTGTAAGCCATAGTAAAGTTAAACCTAAAAAAAGGGGCTAAGTGCGTGAAATGATAATTTATGCTTCTAATATGTCTACTGACAGCGAATGTAAATGGTCGGACTATTTTTTTAAAACAATGGCACTATCATAACGTTGTTGACGAGTACATGACAAAAAATGTTAACATGTGTACAGAGAAGAGACCATGCAAGTCTGAAGTGATCACGTCTTTTACATGACTTGTCTCGAACTTGTCGGGCTACATGGAGAGATGTTCGAGAAGACACACTTTTTTTTCGGTTTTACTTTATGATGCATGTGTCCCGAATAGCAGGTTAGGTGTGGAGACTGAACTGTAAAATTTTCGGTCCGGGTTTATTCCATACACTCTACATAGGTACCTTCCACTGCACACAACAATAATGACATGATAATCCTCCTATTTACATGGCTAGATTAGATCTTTGGAGTTTATTCCAGTTCCAGAGTTCAACGAGAAAACTTCTGACTCTTTTCCTCATTGAATCGTCATTGCCGTTTTGAAAATTAATTGATTCCACTGCACCACATTTCCTTAAGTACATTATTTATTTATTAAAGTTGATAGTTACTACTACTAAAAAATAAAAATAAATAATTACCTGCTACGAAAATAGTTTATATATAGGGAAAAATCGAAAAATGTGGGAAGAGTGGCCAATAGCCTTGTCAACTTCAACGACATCCATGACGTCGGACATTGTGTTAAGTTTGAACACGGTTGACACTTCATGTCCATCATGGGTGAATCACAATTTACTCTCCAATGGGATTATTACTCTGACAAATAATTGTAGTAGTAGTAGTAGCAGTGAGAACTGGGGTCACGTCTATGAGAACAGTAGCAGTGATAGTAATAATTTTTGGAGCTGGAATAATTACAATCATCACAGTCACAGTAATCATCAGATTCAGCAGACGAATAATAGGGCTGAAAATGACATTAAAAATGTCTTGAAGGATAGAGAACATCATGAGGATGATGAGGACGTCTGCGGGAATTCTGCTGGATTAATTTCAGTTACAAGTTACAGCAACAATAGTATTAGTAGTGCTACCTTAGCATTGGAAAATAAAAGTGAAAGCAGCTACAGTATTGGTGGCTCGAACAGCAATCTTTTACTCATTTCTCAATCAGAAGCTCTCGGTGCGGACTGTTGGTTAACTCCAGATCTTCATCTTCATGATATTCATCACGAAGATAAAAAACCTTTTTCATGGAACTACAGCAACGGGAACAGCAATAGTAGCAGTCCGACTTCGGCGGACAATGCTCGTGACGAGCCTCAGGAGGATCATGAACACGATCCGCTGGAAGTTGAAGGATCTCATTCGAAAGGGGGACGTGGTCGATGTCAACCAAAGGATCTCCTTCACTGCATGTGGATTGACTGTAAAGGCGTCTTTGAGAATCAGGTAATTTTATTAAACCACCAATTAAAATCCCTTCGAAGTTCGAACCTCTGTCCATGATTTATTTTTAAAACAGAGAGCCACCTATACCTGCTAATATTTTTTGGATAAAATTTTAAAGTTGAAAATACGGAATTATGTACAATATAAAAACCGACTTAAATATATGATGCATTTTTATTTTTCAGAGTGCTCTTGTGGGTCATATTGAGAGAGTTCACGTGGAAGGTCGTCGAGATGACTTCAGCTGCTTTTGGTTGGGCTGTCCAAGACGTAACCGACCATTTAATGCTCGCTACAAACTGCTAATTCACATGAGGGTTCATACGGGTCACAAGCCGAATAAATGCACTGTAAGTATTTATATTTGAAACAATATTTTGTTGTAGATTATACTTGTGAATTATATTTTATTTTATATCTTGAGATATTCTTTCTTGATAATTTATTAATTATTGTTTTTTGTCTGATTTAATTTTGAATAGTTTATCGGATGTAACAAAGCTTTCTCACGGCTGGAGAATCTCAAAATCCATCTCCGCTCCCACACTGGTGAACGACCTTACATCTGTCCACACTGTCCCAAAGCCTTTTCCAACTCATCTGATCGGGCGAAACATCAGCGTACTCACTTTGACACGAAGCCCTATGCTTGCCTCTTCCCCAACTGTAGCAAGCGCTACACTGACCCCTCCTCCTTGAGGAAACATGCAAAAATGCACTACATTGGAATTATGTCCAATTCATTCAGCAATAATACAAATTCAATTTCTTCCCGTCATGGATCATCCGCTTCAATTTGCTCAAGTAGTAAGTCCGACTCGGACGCATCATCATCCGCATCATCATCCCCACCATCCACCCCTTCCACTCCCCACAGTCCAATGGTTCAACCCTCAGGGATTGGCCTTCCCCATCACATGGACACAGGAGATCTTCAGAGTAAGTCTCTTTTTCAGTTTCCCCTCGTGACACTACCAATGTCTCCGTCATTCCCCTCATCCCCCATCAACAATTTTCAGAGTACTCCGGATCCTTCAGATGAAATTGTCAGTGAATTTGACTGGATGTCCACCGTTGATTTAGAAGATATTGAGCGAATTTTGGAATATTAATTCCGATGATGACACAAAACCTATTATGTAAAAGAAGTCTTTCAAACTGAATCATGTTCATATTTTTACCATTAGGTTTTTTTAGTTAATGAGACGTCGATGTTTTAATTAAATAGTATTTAGATTTTTAAGTGTCTACATTTTTAATTGTAGGAAATTTTAGCGTATGGTGATTTTATACAATTGACATAATTATTTTGTGATCTTGCTGTATACTTTTGAGTTCCATCTATGGTCGAGTGCAATGCACTGTTTATTATGCAATACAAATATTTTTTTATACCATATTTAGTTGTCAAAACATGGTTTTATTAGGGTAATATAAGGTAAACGTATAATATTCCAGGAAGTCTTTCATTACAGAAGAGCTCTGTGAACTTTCAACATCCATTTTTAAGATATTTGTTGCAGTATGTCATTTGTATACATATAGCTGTACTTGTACTGTACTATAGATTTAGGTATGGGCAAACAAAATCATGTTTTATTTAATTTTATACGGTGTAAATCAAAAATGTTTGTATGTTTGACATTTTTCAACTAATTATAAAACATGTTACCCTTGCACATACTAGAGTACAATTACAATAATTAAGTTGCTGTACAAAATGTACTGGAGTAACTGGAGGGCAATAATAATGGTAACTATAGTGTACATACAAATTGTATAAACGCGGTACTTGGTTAACTTAGTGATTTACAAATGTTATATTGTACTATGTATTTTATCACAGCATAATTTTATAAAAACTGTAATCAAAAATCTAATGTGGGATTGTGGTATATACATTCATAAAGCTACAGAAATATTACTAGGATATTTTTTAATTTAATTGTTGCATAATACCATTTATTAGCTAATTAAATAATTATGCAAATTACCAGATGGTCTTTCAATGAATAATGTAAATTATATAACAAAGGATAAATAAATATATGTATTCAAAATAAAGTTGTCACGGCACTGCCTTACGTCAAGATTAGCTCAGACTCAATATTTACCGTATTTCCTATAATAGTAGACGGGCCTGGGAGGTTATGATTTGACTAGTAGACGGGTCTACTATTATAGGAAATACGGTAGTGACAGTAATTTAAATGTAGAAATTTCCATATTTCGGCTTCGATACTAACTGATATATATTTCTTGCATAATATTACTTCTAACTACTGTCAGGGCCGGACGAAGAAATTGCTTTTAGGCAGCAATTTATTTCCATACAAAAACCCCCATTTTGATTTTATTGATGGTTTTCTTTGGTAAAGCAAAATGTTGTATTTACATGTTTTAGAAAAGTTTAAAATGTTCTTTTTGCTTGATTCATAAAAGTGCAAAATGTTCTATTTACATGTTTTGAGAAAAGTGTTGAATGTTTTATTTCCATGTTCTTTAAATGTACAAAAAAATTTATTTGCATGGTTTTGAAAAGTCAAAATATTTTATGTTTACATATTTTTGAAAACTGCAAAACGTTTCATTTACATGTTTTTTGAAAATTCTGCCTGCGCTGGCAGCATTATCCGGCCCTGACTACTGTATAAGTGGTATATATGTCTTGTACTATGGATACGTCTCCGACTTTTCTCAACCAACCATTGTTACCTACAAGTCTCTGGAGCCATTACTTTCATGAAAAGTTTCACTGGGCGGCGTCAATGAAATTGCACTGTATGAAAGCACAGGACTCAGGAGTTAAATTGCGTGTACTAATATAATAATGCTATATACATACCTACCACTTATGTATTCTGTCCATCTGACTGTGAGTTACATAATATCTTGTAATTGTTGCCACTGGAAAATATTTTGAGTGAAAAAAACTGGAAACAGGTCTGGTTGCAACTAGCTTTTAATTAAATTGGACAAGCTTCCTATCACTGCAAAAAGCCACTGACGAGGGAATAGTCACAACCGGGCGTCGGGAAACCACCCGACCTATTTTTTTCTGAAAAGAGCATGTAAAAAAAGTGGGGTAGAGTCAATCATATTTCAGAATGGGCCTTTTGATTTGCTACTGAAATTTTTGAAAACATAAATTTGCTTATGTTAATTAAATGGACGCCATATTTAAATATTTTTCAGTCTTCAAGTGCAGGCTACATTTCTCAACCGATTTTGATAAAATTTGTAGTTTTGTGATCGCTACAATATTTTCCAAAAATGTAATTTCTGGGAATTTGAAAATTCAAAAAACAATTTATTTTCAAAAATGCGTTATTTAAAAGCAAAATATTGCCATTTTTGCGCATTTAAAAAAAAAATTCTGAAATTTCAAATTCCCAGAAATTACTTTTTGAAAAATATTGTAGCGATCACAAAACTACAAATTTTATCAAAATCGGTTGAGAAATGTAACCTCATTTAAACTCATTTGAAGACTGAAAAATATATTTAAATATGACGTACATTTAATTAACATTAGCAAATTTATGTATTCAAAATTTACGGTAGCAAAACAAAAGGCCCATTCTGAAATATGATTGACGCTACCGCACTTTTTTATAAATGCTCTTTTCCGAAAAAACGAGTTCGGGTGGTTTGGCGACGCAAGTTTGTGACCATTCCTTCGGTGAGACTATTTTAAATTAAATAACTAAAGTCAAAATATTATTACTCCATTTTTGTTTGAAGATATATTTTACCAAGGTACTTTATTTTCGTTTTAATAATTTGAAAACTATATACGGGCAGATGCTCAAGGTGATGTGTCTACCTACATTATAGAGTAATATGTAGATACCTGTAAATCCGTATATAGGACGTCACTGGACATAAAATTAAATTAGCTTTTGATATAAATACAAAATGAATGTTTCTGGCCTGATTCTTTCAACAGTGCAGAGTATGGGGAATGGGGAAGTTTTAGTAGAAGCAAATTAACACTCACTAATAATCCGTTGGCACAGTGTACTACAGGAGAGATAACCGTAAGTACATAGTCACAACCCACTGTCAATTTTCAGCCATGAATCATTTACGACTCAAGAATAAAAATCTAGCATAATGGATATAATTATGCATGCATACCTGCAGCATTACCACCAGATTTTTATTTCCACTAAGGGCCGCAGCAGTCAGCCTGGTAATTGTTTTATCTCATTGTACATCTTGTAAGTAATAATGCACACCTACAAGTAGTGTTTGTTTTGTCTCTATAGTTATAAATATATTCTGTCATATTGTATATAGATCCAGGCTTTCAGAGATATCAGACAAGCTTTCCGCACCGAGAGGGAAACTGTGATTGAGGACCAATAGTATTCAATTCTAAAAGATAATTTTGTAAAAACCAGATATAACAATTTTATAGCCACAAAGCAACCCACGCACGAAATGGAACACTGCTTCATGCAATATCGTCATTTTATTATTATCATAACATTCATTATTTCAAATGTAAAACTGGAGCATCCCAATACTCACATATCAAACTGCTGTTACTGTACAAACGGGCACCCAGAGCCATTCTCTGTTTACTATAGGCTCCCTATAGCCTGGTCCTGGTAGTTGGTAGCCGGGAGTGCGGAATTGAAAGCCCATTCGCCATAAAATGTGTAGAAAAATCCTTAGAATAACAAGGAAATCCTAGAATACGGGCACGTACACCCAAATACAAAAAATACAATCTGAATTCAATTCATCAAAATGAAACCAAAACTCTTAAAATAGTAGTTTAATTTAATTTCAATTCAGACAATATCACCTCCCTCAGTCAGTCAGTGTATATGATTGTAAAAAATTAATTATAGCTTGAACCTGATATCCGTCTCGTAGAGGCCCGTGATCTTAAAGCCTAAGCACGTTAACTGTACATATATAGTGGAATGCTGTATATCCTGTATATGATACATATTATTATTAGACGAGAAATACCAGGCAGGACGGGAGCGTACATGTTAAATGTTATATCGAAAAGGATGGGATAACAAGACGGAATTAATTATTATAACTTTGCCAAAAAAGTGTGAAGAGAAAAGAAGGAAACATAAAGAAGTAATATATTTGTAATGAATGCCGAATGGAGAATGTCAAATGCGGGGACTCATCCTTTGGGCCATTTATACTCGTACTCATACTTTGTCCTGGTCCTCGTCCTGTAGTCCTCTATGTGCATCCGTCCTTTAAAGTTGATAAGCTTTCAACTTGTACGAGAGAGAGAGCTTCACAGTGCAACGGTGACTAAACCCAAAAATGCACGCAAAGAATGGCAAAAGCTCTTGGTACATATATTTATATACTTTATTAGGGTTCACGGCTTCCATGGCATGGCATCACATCATCTTCATCTTCAGATGTACGTCAAGTCAGTCAGGATAGAGAGAGAGACAGAGTCGAGAGATGCTTGTGCTATCCATCCTCGTCTCGAACTTATACTATACTAAAAGGTTCCTCCGGATATTTTCCCTGGTCTGCTGAGTCGGGTTTTGACTCCGGCAGTCGTAGTTTACCGTTCAACTCAAATTATGGTCTTCATTTAAAATACGTTTCCATTTCGTATACATCTTATGTACTTAGGGGAACAACGAACAAGTACAGGAGTGGAAAAAGAAGAAGAATATTATACAAACTCAAGTGTCAAGTGTGGCTACGGCTGGTGTTGTATAGCCGTGTAGTGCATGATTCGTTGCTCTCCTCGCAGATCCAAATTTTAAAATCTTCCTTCTCTTGTGATGATGCTCTTTTAGCTTCTTATACCTCTCTGTCTCTCTCTCCCGTTCAGTCTTCCTTTCCGTTTCAGTATTTGACAGAATGCTGTGTGTAGTAATGGTACAAAGGTTTAACATTTAGTGTAGTTGTCTCTTGTCTTTTCTCGTATTATTGGTAGTCTAAATTTAGCTGAAAAGAAGGAAGAAATCAAGAACCCGAACACCGAACTTCTCCGAAGTATTCATCAACGTGTACATAGATCTAGGTACTACATGTAATTTATATATATATATAGGTATATATACATATAAATAAGTTCACTTATTTACACAGTTAATTCTGTTCCTTTTGCTACAAACACTCTTTTACTCTAGTTTTTTCCTTCCTGACTTTTCATATATATATATATATGCTTACCACACGACCCTGTCGTCGTTCATTTTCTTATTACTTTTTGGTCCTGGCCCTAGAGTCCTCCTCGCATTGAGTCTGTTCCGCTTTTTTTTTAGACTTGAAATCTTCAATATATAAACGGTAGATTCTACAAAGATTTGAGACGCATATTTCCAGTGGTGAAATTTTTGGTTTGAGCTCTATATACTGCTGTCTACCCGCTTTATAGGCTGCTCCTCCTGCCTGCATAATATGTATTTACTCCCCCGCCCCATTTTACCCGCATCCCCAGTCTCAGCTTTGCTCTTCCTTCATAGATGAATCTATTTATGTATAATTATATTTACTATATACCATTATATACCGGGTATATCCACATTCACATGAAATGACATAATACAAAGTAAAGTCATATAGTATTTTATTTTTTCCAAAGTTTAAAATTAAGCTTTTCCTATTCATATCTCTCTCAGTACTTACTTTACTTATTCCGAATCCGAAATGCACTGAATGCACAGAGTACATAGGACATAGGACGAGCATGGGATGGATGGCCAACTTGGTTGTGTGGTGAGAGAAAGAGCGAGAGATGAGACAGAAAACTGAAAACGAGCTGAGAGTTGATTGCGAGCTGGCTGAACGTTGAACGGATATAATGGGCATGTTGGTTTAGTTTGAATTGGCTTGGTTTCGACTGTCTCTTGGTTGGATTCCATTGAAACTGCAAAGAATAAGTAGAACAGTAGTTACACATCATCACATGGAATATACTACAGTTCAGTGGGAATGAAATAATTTTCCTCGAACACATAGATTATTAATAATAATATACGCGAATCACCAATCGAAAGTCCCAAGGAAGATTTAGACTAATTAAAAAGAGGCTCATCTTCAACTATCAGGCTATCGTTTCGGTCATCAAGCTCACGTCTAAGTTTTAACTACCGCACCGACGTCCACTTCCTATACTCATCTATACTTCACGTCGAGAAAAGATAGGTGCGAAGAAACTCTTCCTGTTGACTCAAGTCCATTATTGTGGCTTCATAAATAAACAGTCTAAGGAAATGAGAGTTTAACTACTAAAGAAGTACCTTGTTCATCAATATGGATTCTTAAATTAAAAATAACTGTGCTTTAGCTTGATCTGCAAATCACTGTGATTCACTTATTATTGGTTCCCTTATTTTTATGAAATAAAAATTTTAAACCAAAAAAAGATTCATCTCTCAGATCAAGACACAATCAAGATGCCTTTGCTTTACGAGGTAATAAGATAATAATATGATTACGACATACATTTTTTAAGTACATTGGTGAATGCTTCAACTGGAATTTAACTGAAGTTGGAAGTTAGCCGGAAATACTGCTTAGTAACAAGCCTGCCTATATTTCTGAAGGGCCAATGTAGAAAAAAAAATTGGCCAAAGTGTTCATCCGAAATGCTCACTAGTCAGACAGAATTACTCATCGTAAAATATTAATTCTGTGCAAGAAACAATGATGACAATATTATTATTGCCAATGGTGGAGAACAGAAGAAGGTTAGTAGTGCACTTCTTACCTTTAGGTGGTGTTGGTGATAATATTGTGTAGAAAAAAATACAAATGGAGCAGCATGGAGTTCATATGCAAAAATAAAAATAAGAAGTTTACACGAAAAAGAAGAAAAATACTGTAAATTCCAGCCATGAAAATTACTCATAGTTACAATGTGACGTTTTTGCAATAAAAGAAGTTTGGACTGAAGAACTTTTATAAAAAAGCAACTTCTCAAGCAGGACTCTTTGTATAATAATTTATTACGTTACGTTGTATATATTATGTCTCGTCCTCGTCGTCGTCAATGACTGTCCACTGTCGAAATTTTCTATGTTCTCAGTTCACTGGGCAGTGCTGCCTTCCTTTCCTTTGTATTATCGCGCATCGCGAGGATTTCATTGTTGTTTGAATCTGTTCAGGGTACTTTGTACGTACGCAGAGTTTAGTGTTTACAGATAATAAAACGCTGTTCGTGTGTAGCTATACCAGGGGACATTTTCTTAAAAACGAATATTCTTTAATTCTTTAAATCTCAGAGAAAACATATTAGTCAATTTAAGAATAATTACTGATTATAATTAACCAACATTTTCGCCTTTGTCGATATAAGTACCTACCTAATTATCGTCAGGTCGCCTTTATTAAGTTTATTTGTGTGAATTTTAGGAATTTATTGTTAACAAGAATTATTAAATTTCTACTCAACGAATATAGATAGTCGATCGAATTATCGAATTAGATCCTATACCATTATATACTTGATAGTATATAATTACAATAAGTTATCATTGTGTTATAAAAATTCCATTATAAAAATCAAAAATGGTGCTGCGGGAGCCGAATGATCCGTTGAATCAGTCCAGGGGAATCATGGGACCCCTGGAAAATTCCGCTGTCCAGAATAATCGTGGAAGACTCCGACAAAGGTAATAGAAAGGAAATAATTACTCATATACTTTCTTCAGTATGCATAATAATATTCATCACGGGTCTTCATTACGCACTGTGACGCTTATCTTTCATGAAATGCTGATAATCCTTTGTCAATTTGTTTGCTTTCAACAGATTCGATCTGATTAGAAAATTAGGCCAAGGAACGTATGGGAAAGTACAACTGGGGATCGATAAGGAGACTGGCCAAGAGGTGATGTTATTGTTCGATTTATTTCTTAAAGAAAATCGTATCCGTTCAGCATTAAAAGTTTTGTGCACTCTCCTCCAATGTTCTTGTACCGAAATGAAAGGAGTGCCGACATTAGTGGTGCCCAATTTCGTCGCACGTCGCACGTACCCGACTGACCCGACCGAGTCGCACGACGTAGGCACCACTATTAGCATCCGCACTTATTTGTACCCTAAATTATGAAAAAACTGGCTGTGTCACGATATTTATGTGCATCACCGTACTCATACTCGTTTTGTACCTCATGGTCCCGACACGTACTTACATTTAAAAAAATGCAAATTAGGCATGGCTCATTTAGGCTAAAGATTAGACTGCTAACCAATCTTAAAGGTATCTAAACAAAATTACACATCTGATGTTAATTTAATGAAAGAGTGTTAAATCCCAAGAATGTTGCTTTTCAATTCAAAGGGGCATTCTAAATATTATGTTCAATTTTTCGAACAAGCAAAGGGGTGCGTGCAAAAACAATAAAAGTTAATAAATTACTCACACTGGGGTCAAAAGGACACATGGTTAGAATTCAAATACGATTAAGTAAATCCGAAAATTAAAAAAACTGCCGTGAAGTATAATTACTGCTTCATAAAACATTGCATTGTTTCCTTATACTGAAAATACTGAAGTACTGCTGAAGGCCAAGAGGCGGGTGAGAGAGTGGGACTAATTGTAAGGGGTGGAACTAAGGGGTTCCAACTATTTGGGGATATGAATACCCTTGCCAATGAAATTTTTCTTAAATGGTACTTAGGATCTTTGGATACAAATTACGAAAATAACTGTGCATACTTTTCCTATGTTACAGCACTTTCCCCTATAAACCAAGTTCACAATGACCCAATTAGTCAATTAAATACTCGTTTTTATGTGTCAAAAGGTTATAAATAATGTCTAAGAAAAATGAATCAGACCTACCTACGATAAGCGGATATTGTAGGAAATTTTAAATTAGGATTTATTGGTTAGTTTAATATTGGTTAATTTTAATAGTGCTGGCCCTATACTTATTGTACTTGAATTAATTACCACAATTTAAATGTGAAGTTCTAAAAGTATTAAACTACGCCTTGAGCAAAGTATACTTTAAAAAAGATGAACATAAAAAATAAAATATATAAACATTTAAAAATGAACATGAGAGTAGGAAAATGCAAATGCAGTAGTTAAAATAGTTTTTAGTGCCAATAGCACATCAGAGTCATTCTTAAAATTAATCCTAGTAAAGTATGCAAGTAAACCTCATTGAAGTACAGTATTGCTTATTTCATTTCAGTATTTATATTATATATATGTTATATATTTGGTGCTGTACAAGCCATAGCATATAATATGTTATATAGTTTACAAAAACTACACCTTAGCGTCATAGTAGTTAGTCATTCGGTGTATTTATTTTGCCTTCAAGATTTTTTCCTTTCAACTTTTAGCTGATGCTAATGCTATTCTAATTCTAATACCAATCTTGGCACGTCAACTTACAAACATTGTCTTTCGTTTTTTCAAAGTATTTAGGGTTAGGGTGATGGCATAGTCGTCTTAATGGATGTTCTATATTTGAATTGTATTAATTTTAAAACTATCATTAAAATATTTAGATTGCCTAGTAACATGTAAACTCTAATAATAGTGCAGTTGGCCCTGATACTTAAGATTGGCAGGGAGCTATATGTTATTATTTCGACTACCCAAGGAAGATCTTTACATCTTCATATCTTTACATAATTACTAAATTATCTGAATCAATTGCGTACTAATATGTGTTTGATTGTAGAATAATTTTCACGAA
>JAQFZE010002601.1:0-14216 GCA_034695245.1 Dicyrtomina saundersi | reverse complement strand
AGAATTAGGCAGTCTCGGGCTATGTAACATTCCATTCAAGGAAACAAGGAAAGACTAGAGTTTTAAATAAGACATGATTTCCTAAAATTAAAGTCATGCCCCAGTAGGGAGTTCGACTATATTTATAGCTTTACTTATCTGAGTTGTGTGCAGTACTGTTTGTGCGAGCTGCACGTGTGCTAGCGAAATATAACCTTATATATGTAACAAACCCTAGTTATTATTATAATGTTTAGCCATTTATGTCAATTTATGATTATTTCATAGTCAGTAAAGAATATTTCCTTGCCAAAGAAAATTTCGAGTATAATCGATTCGAAACGCGCATGGGACGAGCTTAAACAGTTCAAAATACTTTGTCGTCGTAGTATTTGCTGTCCTGAAACTGACACCCGTGTCGAGATTTTTTGTTTAATTGATTATAGATTCTAGTCTGCTTGGTTGTAGTTAGCTTATTTACAATAGCCAGACCGCTAGCAAAATAGACACTTTCGTGTGTTTTTCATTTTTTTAATTCTTTAAGGGGTTGTGCTAAAAGTAAAAAAGTAATTCTGTATATATCTACTTACTTTTTTAAATCCGAAAATTTTCTTGTTTTTTGCTTGCATTATCGATTGTTTGAGGTTTGGTGTAAGAACAATAATTAGCTGTATTACAATTGGCTACCTTATTCATAACAAGTGCTCATACGTGCGAATTAATTTTTGTTACAAATAGAAATCCCGCAGATCAAAACTTCGATGAAATATTCGGGTTTATCTTGAACATTCCCACCTCATTCACAATTGCCTTCATGAACGTGTGGAATAGTAAACATTGGGTAGCTCTCCGAAAAATTAACGGGTAAGAATTTATACTATTTTGAATTCGGATATTCTATTAACAAAATCACTATTGTTGTTCCATTTTTTTAATTATGCTACTTATCATTTGAATATGAAACAAGGGTAACTAACCCATAATATAACTGTCTAGATATTTTAATTTGTCTAATGCATATATTTGTGTTATAAATTCATTACTTCCCAGAACATGGTACAATCTGGATTCTAAATTACCTGGACCGAGTTCCATTGGAAATGTGAGTGTAGTGTTTTATTTTGTATTTAATAACATTCATAAAACCAAATCTTTTAAACCAGGAATTATTATTGTGAGCGCAAATAGCATTGAGCCTGACCGTTAATCTTTGTTCAAAAATTTGTATCACACGTAATGTTAAAAGTAACGTCAGGTTCTACTGCGCAGGTACAAAAGGCTCAAAGCTAAACGTCACAATAATACATACTCGTTTTTCAGGTTTAATTCATTTTCATTACGCAGTTGGAATTTTGTGCATACTTAATAATATTAATATTATGTATATGTATACACCCTATCTAAACAACTTTTTGTAGAATATAATTGCATTAATCATTTCTGTATCCTCAATTGTTAGGACCAGCAAGTACGAGAATTTTTACAAGGGATTCTTCAAAACGAGAATACAAATCTTTTTGTAGTCAAGCCTGAAAGTGCTAATATTAATAACATCCATGATGCCAATTCTTCGTCTTCTTAAAAAAGCAGAATCTTGAAAAGTGCTTTATTACGACCAAAAATGTGAATTCCTATTTGGATTTTCTATGTTCAGAGATTTTCAAACATTTTCAGGCTAATCCTACTGCAACGAAAAGGTACCACATTCGAAATATTTATATTTCGGCAGAGTTGGTGGATTTAGAAACGTTTTCTCGTAATTACAGTAAGTTACATTAATTATATACTGTATTTCGCACAATTAAGATTACTTTTTTTCTTTCATAATAAATATGTTTAATTACGGTTTACAGTTCGCAGAAACTGTAAAATCTTTAAATTAATGTTTGTTATCGCATTATGCACAATATTAATACATTATGCATACGTATGTACAGCAGATAATATTATTGTATGTTGAAAGTATTTAATAATAAAAACAATCGTTGCAGCTATTACATAAATCATTTTTAACTAGAAAGTATTATAAAAGATGCTAACCAAAAATGCAACGTATAATATCATTTTTACGCATACACTTTTGTACTTCTGTAAATTATGTACATTTATTATATCCATTCATCTTTTCGTGTGCAAATAATTGTGCGATCAGCTTCACGTCTCACTCCATACTGAAAAAGTTTGTCCATTTTAATATGGTCATATATAGAGTTGAGTCTATTTTTGAGCATTTACGTAATCTACTGTATAATCGCCGTAACTGTAATGCCCGGTCTCCATTTATGATGAGATGTCTGAGTTTGAGAGGACACGGGTTTTTAACACTGTGCTCACTCGTACTCTGTTAAGTAGTAAGCGACGTCTGAGGTTTAAGAATAGTAGGCAGTACGTGGGGTATTAGGGAAAATACGGCATAATTATACTAATTACTGACGCATTAATTAGTACCTATGTTTGTTCACAGTTCACGGCATGTATTACATACATCAGGACACTGTTATTGAAAATGTATATTTTTGTAGTAAAACCTGGTCTCTTTATGCCCCGTCTCCAGTTATGCATGGGTCTACCAGTCCAATTTTGGTAGCAGCATCCCCGGCTGCTACTAGAATATTTAAATCACAGAACCCAATTTAAAGTGAGTGATGAATGCAAAATAATGTATACTCATAATTAAACAGTCTTTTATATTTCTAAAGGAGTGTGAAATTATTTTATTCCTTCTTCAACAGTAGTTTGATTCCAATTTAAGAACTATTAAAAAATCCATACAATAATTGTTTTCTTCATATTATTCGTATTGGTCAAAGAATATTTTACAGGTTCTAGTCATTTTTTAGGTTAACTGGAAACACAAAACTATGTAGTAATTTAATGAGAAGTTTTATTTTAACTTGTAATAATAATAATTATTGCCATTAATATAGCAAGACGTCAATTCATAAATTCGAATAATTATCAACATATTTAATTAAATAATATATCAAGTAAACAATTTCGTCTATTTAAAAAACATTTTCCAAGTAACATTTCCTATTTTTTTTAATGTCCACCCTTCGTTCTTTAAAACAAAAAAACTTCACGAAGTCAAGGCTCCAAAGACGTGATCTTCCGAAACCGAACATTTTTAAATTCTGAACTGAACGCTTGTATGAGAACAATAGATAAAAAAAGAAATGGTAAAATAGCAATACATTGAAATAATTATGTATTTCAATCATAATGATTTTATGTATGAACATTATAATATAGGTCAATTAATAAGATTAAGAATAATTTAAATTTGATGTCTTGAGCAAATCAACCTGGTACATTTTTTTCTTCTTATTTTTCTATTACAATTATGTATATGTTGGATACTAGAGTACAAATATATTATTAATTAATAACCATGAAACAACTACTTTTTACCTATATTCAAAATTGGTTTCTTGGTTTCTTTTATGGAACACATAGAATTCACATATTTAAAAAAGTACTATATAGTAGATTGACAAACAAAATGCAAATAATGATTTTTCGTTTTTTTTTCATTTTTAGCTCTAAACAGTTTACGTATTTAATAACTTAAAACTTTGTGTGTGTTTTCTTCAACTGTAAACTTAACTGGCACAAATAGAAAATCTTAACTCAAAATTCAAGCGGAAAATTGTATATCGTAATTCGAAATGCTAACAAAATTATTGTTACTGTACACCCGTAGGTCCTTTAGCAATGAATATGGATATACTGAATTTAGTAATAATCTATATATTGTATAGTAGACTTGAACATAAATACATGTAGTACGTAATATTATAATTATATAATCGATATCGATGCGACTCTCGTACTCACACTCTTGGGTCCTTTCAAATAATAATACCTAAGTATATCCTCAAAATTATTTATAAATCATTGTCTAGAATGTTCACATCATTACTTGCGTGTAGTTAACTAATGTGTAGCAACTAATATAACTTTCTCACTTTGAAGGTTAATACGAAGTCTTTCTACGAATGTATCGCTATATAATTATTATATATTATATAATAGTGCTTTAGTTTTTTCTTTCCATATTGAATACAGTATTACAATTAAGTATAGCTTTTAATAATTACAAGTTTACATAGCTTCTTTCTATTTACTACACACTCAAAATTACATTATGTTTTCTTTTCGTTAAAAAAACTCGGGATATATATAGCTTTCGACTAACTATTTTATGAGCAATTGCTTTTACTGTATTTGTCTATATAGTCTATATATACGCACATACAGAGTTATTAAAATAGTTAAATAAGCAATATAACGTGTGTAAAGTTCCAAAAAAAAATTAAACGAAGATGGCAGGAAGACCAAAAAATTAACAAAAAATGAATTAAACTCGAAATAATTTTAGCAAACTGTTTCCCGTAAGCTTGGAAAATTTACAATAGTCGTATATTGTAAATTTAAGTGATTCATGATTTAAAAAAATCAGACTGGCCTGGCACTTGTATGCATTAGCATCTCTCTACAAATAACTATATAATATACTCCTTATTCTTAGCATTAACATTACTGATAATATATCTGTAAATCTGAGAAGTAATTTAATAATTATTTTTTCGTTTTTTTCTCACGGTATACAGCTCATGTTATAAGTTAATCCATAACTACACAATATTTTATATAGACTCTGTGCTTACAATTTATTATTATTTACTCAATATTACATACTTATACGTTACTGCTTACTATTTATGGAGTTTAGAGATAAATTTAATACCTGAAGTCTTCACAATTTGAATTTTTATCTAATTCCTTTCTTTATTCGTTTTAACGAATATTTCCTTTTCTTTTTATATTACTTTACTTTTTTTTTGTTTACTTCAACGCGTTTTACTTTCATGAACGATATACTTCTCATTCAAAATCGTTACTATTTACATTCATTATGATAGTTATATTTACATACATAAGTACGATCTATTGATTTGTATTACTATTTAACAGAGCTTTTTATTTACTTTAGTATTAGCTTGCAGTTTAGCTTGGAATGATATTTCTTTTTTTTTTGAAGGTCTCTCGTCGTCTATAATTTAGAAGAAATGTCGACTACTTAAAACATCGTATGAAAAAAGATTGTATGGTAAAGCGCTGTATTATTGTTTTAGTGTAATTATCAGTACGATTTCGCTTCAGATAATTCACAACATAAATCGTGCTCGGATTTCATAATTTTATATTCAGAGTTAATCCATATTTGAAATATACATTTTATACAATTTCTGAAGATAGAATTGAATTCTGCTTTTATAGCGAAATTTTCGTAAGCATATTCATAGGTTTGAGTTTGAAATGAAGATTTTGCAGGAAAGACTGAATCAAAAGTTGAATTAAATAAGTACGACAGTGCACAAATTACATAATGCGCGTGTATTTTGTAGGCATGTAACTATATACTTAAATAATTAGTACTAATAATAATAATAATAATTTCCCTTTCTATCAATTATAACAGCAAGATACAATTACAATTACAACCAATTATGGCAAAAATTCTTCATTTCATTTTTTCCTCTTGTATTTAATATATCTTCTATACTTTCGAAAGCTAACAAATACAAAAGAAAATTAATATACAACTGACGCCATTAATCATTGCAATTAACAAAGGATAACGATTACGACAGGAATGCCCTTTTGATTTTTTCCACTTGATTAATTGCATTAATTAGATGACATATAATTGTCAATTATTACGTGTATAAATCAATCAGTACGTGGGGAGAAGCCATCTGAAGCATGTAATATCTATATACTAAAGGGGAGTACTGTAATGTAACGTCTACCTCTGTCATTGTGCCATTTAGATTCAGTCATTGACGACACTCGCTTACTCGATATTCAATATCCAATATTTTAATTATAGTTTAACATTTTACTAATTATTATCTAGTTCAAATAATATGGAATGATAATTATCAAGTTATGATGATGACCCAACAATAACCGATTTGACGATACACTGAGAATGTCTTCGTGTTTATAGAATCCGAGATCAGACATGAACTCTACTCGCTCCACGTGTTTCCTCCAAAGTTAGTGGCATTTCAATTTGTGTTTCAATTCGAGTTCCAGAAGATCCGAGTGCGAGTGAAGGTAACGGTTCTCCTCCGACGGCTCCACTCTGATGTCTCAAATCATCTTCTGAACTAAATGTAGAACCTGAGCGTCTTAGAGGTAGGCGACCGGATTGTGGGTGTGTCATGAGGCGGGTTCGACGTGGTGGAATTGGCTTTCTCATCAAGCTATATTTCAAATATTAAAGGACAACAAACAAAATATTAATTGTGTACGGGTTACTATATATTTGAAATCATCCAAACACAAGTTATATGTACATTATAAAATTTAAATGTCAGAAAATATCAAAATTTTAAAAATTACCAGCGTCTTTTGATCACACAATAATTTCGATCATGTCGATCAGCATTCTCCTCTTCGTCGGAGTAAGTGTCAAAGCCATCACCAAAGTCATTAATATCTTCATGACTGGAAGTTCCACGTGAGTCCAGGGTCTCATTGCTCTCAGCCAGTCCATGCCTGTCTAAACTATGAGCTGGGGAATGTACATCTGCATCCCTATCTTCAATTCCCTCTGGTGGTTTCCGCTCCTCCTCCTCCTCCTCATCTTCATCCTCCTGATCCTGGCTAAAATGACGATCTTTCCTGAAGGAATTTCCATTGGGTACAGACGGGGTTGGAGGGTAGTGGCAGGAGGCACAGTGACAATGGCATTTACAACGACCACCCCCATGGATAGTCCGTCGTCGACCACCATTCCCATTCTTTCCCCACAACTGACAAACTTTACGATCCAAACTCTCCAAGAGATTATCATCACTGCTCTCATGCTGATAGTCATTATTATTATTCTTGGACTTGGATCTTCCTCCACCCACGCTAACAACACTCTCCATACAGTCTTCTTCAATTAAGTCATCGTCATCCTCCTCTTCATCCAGGGTACTGGACACGGAGCGCTTCATCACAACCGGGACATGGGACACGACGACGTCCTCCTCTTCAAGGGTGGGGTTCACGAAGGATTTGTGTTTATGGTAACCATCAAAGCCTGGAGTTTTATTACTACTCCCTTCCGAGCCTAGTGACATGTCCGTCACTTTCGACTCCTCGCTCTGGTGGTAGATTGTAGGGGAGGTGGGGAGATTCAAATGGAGATGTCGTGGCATTCCAATTCGATTCTCTTCGGTGTCACCCCCAAGCAAAATCCCAGACTCCTCCGTTTGAACTTCTATACTAATCAGCTGACGTTCACTGAGTGGGGTCGATGACTGCAATTAGAAAATTTGTTAGTATTAAGTATTGCTTCACAGAAAATATTTTTCATGCATCGTAAATTTTAAAGTATTACTAATGCTTGATTGTAAATAATCCCGTAAAGTAAATACAAGTGTGACATACTTTCTCAACATGTGGACTATGACGGGGAGAGACGACCTTTGAATAATTGTCATGACTTTTGGAACGCTTGTGACGAAATTTTCGTGGACGAGTTTTGGATTCAACCGGGAGGGTTAAAGACGATTTGCTGGTCGGGCACTCGTTCTCTCTCATTATCGATTGTGGCCTTTGTGATGAATTAAGTTCTGTGTAGAGAATCTTTTTGCTGCTTCCACTCCAGTCATCGTCTAGAGTAATGTCCCCATCATTCATATCCTGAAATCAAAATATTATTATACAATACATAATGCAACATTACACTATTCCCTACAACATTATTTATTAGTAACTTCCACGTCCACAATTCACATGTCCACTGTCGAGCCAAACCCCGCGACCAAAACATCCCCAAGCCCCAAACGTACAAGCTTCCTTTCTTTCATCATACCATGCGCGACTCGCACGCAATTACTACCTCCCTTCCTCCATAATTTCCCATAAAGGATTTATAACAAAGATTAATGACACCGGTCTGTACGACTTATTTCCAATGGAAACTTCTTAAGCCACCCACCAATGTAAACCATCCAAGGACAATTATACCGGAGACTATTTTAAAACCACAACTAAAAATTTTAAAAACTACGAAATTGTTCTAATTTTGAAAACATTTTTGTTAAACCAAGTAAACAAAGTTTTAATGAAAAGGGGATTCCCAAAGAAGATTGGTTAATATGCGGTTTATTTTGTGGATAGCTTAAAACTTAAATTTTTCAATAAAAGAACCTACTGCTATACAATATTAAACGGAGTTTTGGACTTGTACTATCGTATTATACGAAGCCTAACAAAATATGGTATTAAAATGGACTCAAGAGAAAAACTGGAACAGAGCGAATCGCAGATCAAACCGAGTTCGTGTAAACTGCTTGCATCTATATATATATATATATATATACAGGCATTATGAAATTGAAAAATCTTAAGTGTCCCAGAGTGTGCGACTAACTACATGGCGTGGGATGATAAACGACGATAATAATACTACAAATATTATATCAAGTACATATATTTATTTATAGAGCACTCATATAGGAAAAGGAAAATAGTTTAATAGAACTTACAATTGAAACTCCAATAACTTTCTCAGGTGAAGTCGGTGTAGTAGAATCACTTTTTTGATCTGAAGGTACTGTCATGAGAATCGCTGTTCTTTTTTTATGGCTGCCTTTGTCATTGTTATTAGGGCCGCTACTACTATTACTAGATGTCTTGAATAGAGGCTTAAACCGTCTTTTGTACTTTGGAGTCTGAATCCCTACTTGTTGCTCTCGTCTATTCAATTGGTCACAAGGCAGAAGAAAATGAAAAAAGAAAGAAAAAAACAATCGAATTAATTCATATATCTATTATCATCATTATAATATGTATATTTATTTAATTCATTTTAATTTTTATATGAAGGTATAGATTATGGTCTTAAAAGACATAAAAAAGCTCATTTCAGATTCGGATAATCTGAAGATTAAAGAATTGTCAGAATAAAATTTATTCCTCAAAATTTCAACTGCTGCGGCCTACATAGCCTTTACATTCTTAAATTTTATTATTAAATCCACAAGTCAGAACTTTATAGGAAGAGCTTGAACTTACTTTGTTAAATCCTTTTCCCGGTTATCCAACTGATTAAGGAAGGCATTAAGCTCCAAGTATAGATTGTTTGTCTTCTCCAATTTTCTCACATAATGTTCGCGAATATCCTGAGCATGACGAAGCTCTTCTTTTCGTTTCCTAATCACAGCATCTTCAACCTTGGAGTGGGAACGTTTTGACTTTGCCTTTGTTAGCTGAACTCGCAACTCTGCCTTCCATTGCGTCTACAGAAAAAAATCCCAAAATTTGCCTTATTACATGTA
The DNA here is from genome assembly GCA_034695245.1 of Dicyrtomina saundersi. Classification (NCBI taxonomy): domain Eukaryota; kingdom Metazoa; phylum Arthropoda; class Collembola; order Symphypleona; family Dicyrtomidae; genus Dicyrtomina; species Dicyrtomina saundersi. Next base: position 4,890 of record JAQFZE010002601.1, on the reverse strand, counting down.
CTAAATCTCAATTATTATACGAACTTATAAACTGTCATCACATTTTTTTCTTAGATTAAACTTTAATTAATATTAGAACTATTTTTTATACCCAAATTTGTTTAGAGGGTGCTTGTTCAGAACAGCATTATTGTTATGTAATCTCAATAGTATTTGGTGAAGTTAGAAGATTTTTACCTGCATTCTGATGTATTGATCTGGAGGAGTAGCTAGAACTTCATCACTGGCAATTTCCAAATGAAGTAGAATATGTTTAAATGATGGTCTGTTCCGAGGTTTGGCGCTACAGCATTGCTTAATGAGTAACTTGAAACCCTAAATAAGTAATTTTAAATTCTAAATAAATACTCCAATACAATACACAATTATTTATTTACATATTAATATTATTAACATATAGGTTACTGCAAAAAAAAGTATGGTATGTAGTCTTATAAAAAACTTCAAAACGATAATTTTGCAATTCGGTAAAATTTGAAAATCAAAAACTTGATCATAACCGCTACAAATATAAAATAATGCGAGCTTGCTTACCTCCGGGCAAGAGTTTGGCAAAGGAAGATGCAGTGAATTGTTTCCAACGCCCCACATAATTGCAGACGAGTCCACATCTTTGTACGGCGTTTCACAAGTTAGAAGCTCCCATAAGACAACTCCGAATGACCTTCAGGAAAATAAAAAGGAAATAAATCACAATCATGGGGAGGAACGCCTAAATACAAGATAGGTACTTAAGTACTGACATTATTATATCATAAATGTAAAACCGAAAATGGAGTGTTAGAATTAATGAGTTGAACAGCTCTAACTACCTACTCACTCTTACGTCAAAATCAAAAATCTTATCAACAAAAACTAATGTAAAAGTATAAAAATAGCAAACACTTTGAAATTGACTCATTAAACACTCCAAACCCAAAGCCGACGTAGGTACTTTAACTAGTATAATATATAGTTTTACATCAATTTTCCTATTGCTATTACTGCTATCTATAGTAGACTATGACTTCATATGTAATGGAATATTAGATTCCCAAATAGCGTATCTTTATTGACACGTGTGCAAGCATTCTCCATGATTACTACTTCTATAAAGTGTAAGGAAGCGGGTATAGCCTTAGGCTAAATTCTGCAAATACAAACGAAGCAGTCGCATCAAGTTAGTACGAAGAAAATGTCTTACCAAATATCTACTTTCTCCGAGCACACTTCATTTCGAATAATTTCCGGAGCCATCCAAGCCACAGTTCCAGCAAAGCTCATTCTTGTACTAATCTCATTCCACTGCCGACATGTTCCAAAATCACTGATTTTCGCAATTTCATTCGCTCCAATAAGAACACTGTGAGGACAGAAGATAAATATAAATCATCAAAATCAGCTACTAAGTGAGTACTCAGACGTTATTAAGCTTTCACAGTAAAATTTAATTTAAATATTAATTAAAATGACAGTATAAAACTTACTTGGGGCTTTTGAGATCTCGGTGAATAATTTTTTGTGAATGTAAGTAATGCATCCCACCAGAAATATGACGTGACCAATCAACCAAGCGTTTGGGTGGAACTTCATCCCCACGTTTAATCAATTCATAGAGAGTTCCCATTGGACAGTACTCCATGATAATGCAGTAGCATGGAGCTTGAGTGCATACACCTCTGTGAAGTTCATACATAAATCAATATTAAATACACTACAAATGAAAACAAAGCACGCAATGTGTAATTAAGTACATCTTTAAAGTCATGAACTACTATGTCTAAAGCTGAGTCCATCCCAAACGACCTACAAATCTGTATATGAATGAGAAAAAAATACTTACTTGAACTGGATGATATTTGGATTATTGAGTTTCCTCAAATGTTTAATTTCAGTCTCTTTGAGATCTCGAACTTTTTTGACAGCTACCCATTGACTTCGTAGCTTTCCCTTGAACACTGCACCTTGAGCTCCAGATCCTAACCACTCCAATTCGCCTATCTGCTCGAATGGAATTTCCCATTCTTCACCTGCGATTCCCATTCAAACAAAAATAAAACAAAGATAGGATTAGTAATTTATATTATTACAGATGCTCATTGCATTCCTTAATACCTACCTACATAAAAGTACATTACGTCTCCTACTTAAATATATTCCAAATCCAGCTCAAAACCAAAATTAAAATCAATACTCGTAAATAATTCGCTCCCATTCATAAATTTAATTTCCATTTACCTGATTGCTGATGCTTGAGATCATTGGAGGTAGCCTTTCCTATAATAGTCCAGACAGGTCGAAGACATCCTAAAAGACCATTAAACCACCCACCACTACTTCTCGAATGATTTGGAATCATTGGGAGTGGTTGCTGTGTACTAGAGTTATTGCAATTGCTTGGATTATTTACTCCAGAAGGTCCATGTCCACCCTTTCCCCCACCCCCAGCTCCTCCTCCTCCGCCACTACCACTGTTTTGTTTATCTTTACATTTAGTGACTGAGGGTGAAATGGCGATGACGGTATGGGATGGAAGTGATGTGCTCGTCCAATCTTCTCCGGACTCACATCGATTCGAGGAAATGTCTGGAACACTCAAGGCTAGATGTGACAGCTTGTCATGGATCAATATTACACTGTAATTTAGAAAACAAACAAAAATCCAAAGTTTAAAAATTTATTTTTAGCATTAGCATTCATATTTTAACTTATCAAGTGTATCTTACTAATAATCCCTTGCACAAAATTGGAATTCACTGATTACTCATCTCATTAATACAAATATTTGCTTGTTGGATAATTCAAAAATTTATTTATTGAAATATAAATACCAAAACCCAACACAGTAAGTCACCTGTATCGATCCCCTTTTACAGAATAAATCATTTTCGCTTTTGCTGAATTCTAAAGTTTCCACATTTAACACAAGCTACAATGCTCATCCATTAACTGATACGGATATAACTTTGCCACTTTCCTAGTTTTTTTTATAACACGAAATTGAAATTCCTTCTCCTTTTCTGCATTCTCCGTACCTAAGAAGTTTTTAATCGGTCTCTGTATATGAGAAAAGCGGGTCCTATCCCACTATAATTTTTCAGGATGACTCTTCGAAATCTAAACGAATATCTTATCTGAACTCTTATCGTACATTATAAGCGCATAAAGTCAGGGAAGTCAAACTCAGAAAACTTGTTATAAGTCAAATTGAAAACGATTGAAGGATGTAAAAGCTTGTTCTGCAGATGTAATAAATCTTGATGGATATCCGGATACTACTTTAAACAAGTAATACGTTTTCCAAATTCAAATCGAATCCCCACTGAAGCTCACTATTATATATACAGTCAAGTTGAATGTTGTTACTACACACAAACTACTAACAACCAGTACCACAGATGAAATTCTCCTCACTATATTAACTTTACACAACCAACTTATAACAAGATCAACTGAGCAGTCCGTGAAACTAGCATCTCTGAGCCTATTTCGGCTCTGACTCTGCTGCAGTCATCAAAACTAAAACTACTTCTATCCATCAAAGTCTATCATCTATATTCCAATTTCCATTCCAATATCACTATCACATCACATCACATGGATAATGGATGTGTGCTTCCCACAAGGGGAATTACATTTAGCTTTATATTCGTCTACATTCCCCGTCCCCACTACCCACCATGTAAATCATTAAATCATGAAGCCATAAGGATATACCATATACCTTCGCAGCATGTTATATAAAGGGAGTCTGTCATTAGATAACGATAACGAGCCAACATTAAAAATAAATACTAAATAACGAATATACAATTAATTACCAATTCGAATAAGAATGTCAAATGTGTGATTAACTTTTTTCCTGTTCCTATTTTCCTATATTTAATTTGACTGTCGTGTCGTCGTTGTCGTTGTGTTATCATGACGAAGATTACGATGTATTCATTCACGCCACAGCACAGCAAATCCAAACAAGCCGATAAGGAGTATAGTAAGTGCTAACATTAATTTTATGCATATATACACACACACACAAGTTTGCAACAAATTTAAACTCAAATTTTCCTTGTTAGAATTAGAATCCATACCATATACTTTAAATCCGCATGGGATGATATGTTGAGTAGACAATAATTGGCAATGCAATAATTATGCAATGCTATTGAGTATTGAATAATTGAAAAAAACTGTGGACTGAAAACTGTGTGTTCAAAAATCCAAAAAAAACACTGAGGAAATGATGAACAACAAAGGTTCTGCTCAACACTTATTACTAGTTTGTAGTTAGACGTGTAGTTATTCCATTTTCAGGTTATCAGAGACCATACCACGCCACATCAGTGACAGTGGCATCAGTCATCAGTAACGTTCTTCAATCTTTAATACACAGCATTATAGAGTTGGTAATGAAAGTAATGTAAAATGACTACGAAAAATTACAAATAATTTGTTTGAAATTTGAGACTTAGACACTTACTAAACAACTAATTATACTTCAAATTAAAAGCAGACTTCTGACTATATATTAAAGTTTTACTACCAACATATCAAACTTCAGAATTCCGAGCCAGTTCCAATAGAAATTATCTACTTGCGGAGTTTATAAACGATGATTTATTGATTGATGATCGTAAATCGTTTACATATATATCACATAAATCATGCTTATGCACATAGCATACAGTGAAACTACTACTTATGTAAATAAATATCAAATCACTATAGTTTATGTCAGTCATTTTTCATCGGGGATCGGGCACTAGCATAGGATACTGCAAGAGCTAGATCAGAATTCAGAATACATTACCTCCAGCTCCAGCTGGTAGCTTAACATGTAAAAAGTCAAACTACGTTTGCTTATTTCCGCTTATAATTAAAATTGCGATTATAATTAGTTAAAGTTACTAATAA
>JAQFZE010002600.1:0-14218 GCA_034695245.1 Dicyrtomina saundersi | reverse complement strand
ACACAAAAATAAATTTGTTAATAATCTTGTATGTATTTTGTCAACCTAAAAGGCAGCCTATATAGTTTTTGCCAGTTGAAAAGTGTTTTTGCTAAATACTGTAGAATTATTTAAATTCATAGCTCTCAAATTTGTAAATTTGTTGAAATTACACTGCTCATAAAATATAATCTACACTGATAAATTTGCTTAAAACAGTAAACAAAAGGACGTGTTTCATTTCTATAGGACGTTTAGTACTTGATAATCGCTAGACATCAACATTTTACATGCTTTCTCCGCTTTCTTCATCACATCCCATAAGGAACAATCCCTAATCCCTATAAGAATTTATTCAACTTTGCTTATCAATATTTTTATTTGTAAAGAAATTGTTTAAAGAAAACAAGAAAATAAATAAGATATAGATATTTTTTATATTCTCTGAAATGTATGTTTATGATTTTTAAGATAGAAAAAAACCAAAAGCAAACAAAGCTACTGAGGAGTGTACCAACATCTTAATAATTGTTAAAAAGTATACAGTGTAGTAGTATTCGCAGAGGTCTAGCCCAACAATGTTTTTAGAGAAAGTAAAACAAATATGAAAAAGAGTGAAAATGATATGGTAGAGAAAGTAAGAGGGAAAGTAAACATATGTAATTTTTTTCTGAAGATATATATATATAGTCTTGGTTTAGACTTGATAGTGTTTCTAGCTCAAATTATAGTCTTGATTGAAACGACTTATTCTTTTCTTTTCCTGCTCAAATTATATATTTACTCTTCGCAAGTCTCTAGTCTGTCTACTACCTATCTACTGTCTACTATCTACTATAAAGTCTATATGCTCTGGTCGTCTATATGCAACCGGCCTTTGTGCAATAGCATCAGTTCTATCTGGCTTGGTTTACTTTCACTCGGGTTCGTTTGGTTGGTCCACATACTTCTTGTTCTGGTGGGTAAGTTTTGAAAAGCTTTTCGAGAATTACAATCTTTTTACTTTTATTTTATCATCATTTTAGTTTATGTATCAAAGGAAGTCAAGGAAGGAAGGAAGGAAGGATTGCAAGAAAAGAAGTAGAAGAAGAAAGAAGAAAAGTGAAGTAGCAAAGAGAAAGAGAAAGACTCTTGGAGGAAGTCTAAGAAGGGAAAAAGTTTTTCACCGAGTCATAAAGATATATGTAGTGATGAGAGAGAGTGTATATAGTTATAGTACATTACAGCATTATAACATTATAAGTAATATAGTCATATATAGTCATACGTTAGCTTGGAAAATCTTCCTTGTTAGACCGCTAACTTTCTCCCATTAGAATGAAATTATGGCAGCTGACGTCAAACTATTCCCAGCTCTTCTTCTTCTTCGTCTTCTTCTTCGTCTTCTTCGTCTTATTTTCGGCGTGAAGCGCGACCCTCCTTCAATATCAAATAAACTACGTATATACTTGAAAGAGATTATACTTTTGGCCATATAGGATTTTCTAATGCTTTCACTCAACTCCCACTAGTTAAGGTAAGACTTTTGTATATTTACACGACTTGACAAATTATAGGAAAGGTTAAAGCAAAAATGAATGTTATTCACAACTGTTCGAATTTTTCTACTCGGCTTACTTTCACCACACTGGTTTCGAATGCTTTTACTTTTTATATTTATTTTAGCTTTCCCTTCTACTAAAATCTTGTAGTACAAAATAATGATATTAGCTGTAATGTAAATATTATTATTATTACCACAGCACAGTACGTTAAACTTGTCTGAATATAAACATATAGAAAGATTAAAGTTTTCCTAAAAATATGTATGTAACTCACCTGTATCCTGTATTAGGAGTAAAAACATAGGCTACTGCATCGCTATGCTACGCATAAGTTTACTTTGGAATATTTAAACCATAAAAGGATTTAGCTAGAAAAATCTGATTATCACATTGAGATCAACGCACGTACTCAAACTTTCTCCAAGTAGGTAGGTGGATGCCTACGCGAAAAAAGAAAGAAAATTTATCTATCTTGGTCTAGGAAGGTACTTACATATGTAGTGGTCCTACATATGAAGGCAACGAGCGTTTGTGGCAACAAAAAAACTTTAAAATATTTCTCTGCATACTTTGAGCAGTTAAGTTATTTTTACGAGACTTGTATCTTGTTCCCGCTTGTGTTGTAAGATGTTCTGCTATATGTCCTTTCAGAATTTCCAATGAATCGTAATGTATAAGCTGCTTAGAAAGTAGGTAAAAAAAGTAGTAGGAGAGAAAGTTGTTTCTGGTGAAAGTACTGGATACGTTTGCATACATGGGGAGACGACGGAAAGACAGAAAGGATAAAAGGAAGGGGAAGTGAGTGTGATAAAAGGTTAAAACAAAAGTTTAACTGGAGCAGGAGTAGCATGCGGTATGAGGTATGAGGAGTAGCAGTGTAGGAGTATCAAAACCAGTACATGTAAAGGCGGAACTATTCCTTTAAATCTGAATAATTCTCTACCCTTCCTTGCACAACTTAAACTGGTACCGGTTCTAGTGAAACACTCAACTCTGCTCTCCTGTAAAATGCTTATCTCCGTGATTCAAAACCTTAAAATGTGGAACGTATATTCATAGCTTTCTCCCTATACATACTTTCACCCGATTCTCAAAGTATCAAGGAAGTATGTGGGCTACTCAAGAAATTGACATCAGTATCAGCTAAATCACGGCCACGGCGGTGAGCGCGGGAAGTAAAAGTAGTAGTTGGATTTTAACAAAGTTTTTTTTTTGAGGGTGGAAAAGTTGGTTCTCGTAAAACAAGTAATCTCTGTATTTCAACTATGGATGTATAGATGTAAAAGAAAACGTTTGTAGTATACTATGTAGATACCTACTATAATATGCGCCTTACAAGTATAAACACTCTACAAAAACGGATTAGGAAAATGTAGGAATTTCACTCTAGAATTTTAAATAGGCAAACCCAATGACAGAGAAAGTCAGATTGATTATTTTTTCCTGGAAGTTTTCGAGAGAATATTTTTTGTAAACCTTGAGGCTGAGATCGTGTGACTTGGAATAATGTTAATGTACAATGTTTGCAATGAGTGTGGAATGATATACAACGAAAATATGTTGTGTTTAAATAGTTTCAGAGATTAAAAAAAAACAGTTTAGTATATGTAGGCAAAGAAAGCAAGCGACCAAATATGTAATGTGACGTTCGACACATTGAGAGATAACAAGCCATACTGGACCCTTCATAAAATCTGTATGCCCTATAAAAAGTAATTGAAAGTAAGGTGAAAGCATGTAAACTAGAAATTCGATAAAAAATGTTAAAAACGTTCATATCTCATTTTGTATGTATGTTCTCGAGGGAAATCTATTGATGAAGTTGCCTTCTTGAGATCCAATGATTTTCAGGGCTACCACGTGTGTGTGTGTGTGTGTGTGTTTTCTACTTTCAATTTTTTTCATACCAATTTCACACCCAATACAATATATGCATCCGAGATTCAAGTTACACTATAAAAAAAAGTTTGCATTCTCTATACTTTCCTTCTTTTTTCTTTCTTGCTTTCACGCACAAAATGGAAAGTTCTTGGAAATCCGGGTCTAAGCTAGTTTCACATAGTTCTATACTAACAAGAACTCAACTCTAGTGGCTAAGCCTTTTTTCAAGTAAAAATATAAGCATGGGTGAAAAGTAGCCAACTAGAAGTAGGTAGGTAGTTTCCTGTGGTGGTTGGAGAGGTAGGCTGACAAGTAAATTGCAGTTTTCCTTCCCTCCGGTTACATATAATAATGTAAAAATATTTCACAACTTGCTCATAAAAAGTTATTCTGTGGATTTTCAATATGTACGGAGAAAGTTAGCGTTTATGTACAGAGGTTCATGGGCAGAAATGGTAAAGGTAAAGGTAAAAGAAAAAGAAACATATGTTGACACATGGCAACTGTAAAGAGGAAAGTGTGACAGTCTGTAATTGAGAGCACAAAAAGAAGCTTATAACGTATGAATCGCCTGAAGAACTCGATGCAAGAAATATGTATTGAAAAAAGAAGAACGTACGGGACTTTATAGATATAACTATGACTATAAGAATAGAAGGTGATTTGCTATTTGGGGCAGTCGACATAATCTAACTATGTGTGCTAACATTTCAACTATGTTTCATGATCTTCTTCTTGCTAATACTCAATACTAACGGACCAACTTGACTTTCTCTTCTCGGAATAATATTACCGTGAACCTTTCCCAATGGGGAAAGTAGACCAGGAAGTCTCCTTACATGCGTGCTTGTACTTTCTTTCTACTGCAGTGCATTCTCCCATTTCAACAGGGCCGGACGAAGGAATTAGTTTTAGGCAGCAATTTTTTCCTATACAAAAACCGCAACTTTGATTTTATTGATGTTTTTTTTGTTAAGCAAAATGTTGTATTTACATGTTTTAGACAAGTTTAAAATTTTCTTTTTACTTGATTTATAAAAGTGAAAAATGTTCTATTTACATGTTTTGAGAAAAGTGGAAAATCTTTTATTTCCATGTTTTTGAAATGTACAGAAAAATTTTATTAGCATGTTTTTGAAGAGTTAAAATATTCTTTTTACATACTTTTTAAAACTGCAAAATGTTCTATTTACATGTGTTTTTGAAAATTCAAGCAGCGGAGGCTGCCTTTGCTGGCCGCATAATCTGGCCTCGCATTTTAAATCCAACATCCTACATAAACTACACTAAATATATAGTTTTATATTTTACATAATAATATTATTCCTTTTTACAGTATAATTACACTTTCTTCTTGTAACTATATCAGAATTCAATAAGATAAATTTTTATTCAAAATTTAAAAAAAATAAAAAAATATTTTTTTGAGTTAATTTATGTTAAAGTCTGTTTAAAAAATAAAGTTTATAAAGGTGGTGCATTACAGTACCGAAATGCTACTAACAAAAAGTCGTATAGACTTGAAAAAAACCACACACACACATAATAAACATTCCCAAAATTATAAAGATGAATGAAAATGTTCACAACATATGAAGTCCTTGTGCTTTCGTCTGAGTAATGAACGTAGTGTTATAAGGCTACTTTAATTTTTTCTCGTTTTTTTCTCTCTCTTCTCAGAAATAAATGAAAGCAGTGTAGAAAAGCTAAATATTACATTGTAAAGAGAGTATCAGGTAAAAAATGGAGGGAAGGATGCAAGAAGATCTAAGCGACACAATTTTTCTTTAAAAATCCCTAGAGTCATTAATGTTTGAAACGTGGAATTTTTCATTTTTCTCTTCTTACTTTCTCTTTTGAGACAGTTATACAACCAATAGAGTTGTTATGCTTCTTTCATTTTCTTCCCGTTCACTGCTTTCACCACTTTTCCCATCCTCCGGTTAAGGCCTGCAAATCTGTTTTTATATCTCTTAGCATGTGTATACGTAGAATACCATAGCTGAAAGTATGATGAACATTTCAAAAATCATGATGATGAGGCTTTCACTCTACTCAAAATTTTGATTATGATAGAGCCAATTTCAAATGTGGATTTTTAGTGAAAGAAAAATCATATATCTATACATTAAAGTTTGTAAAATGATTTTCGATGTTTTTATAGAAGAAAATGAGAAACAAGTTTCTTTATAGTAGAATGAAGGGAGAAAGTTACTTTTTCTTTATGGACTATTTGAACTGTCTGTCTATATACATAATTTTCAATGTATACATTTATGCGGAATATATATATTATTTCTTTAGTCCGGCATTCTTCTATAGTCGGCTGGCTCTTGACTTGAAATCCTAAGTAGCTCAGTACATATTAAAACATACAGACACTTGTGATGATGGGGCCGAGTGAAATCATAAAGAAAGAAAATACACACACACACACAAAAATAAAAAAAGTGAAAGTCAACAGAAGAAAGTCCGGATTGAACTTGAGCATGTTCTTTCATCAGGTACATATTAGTTTTTCTTTTTGGTTTGTCGTTCTCGTTGTCGTTGTCGTTGTCGTGTCGTTGTGTCCATCTTAAGAAAGTTTCCCGATTTGTCCAGAAATTCTATTTTTTCTTCTATGTAGTAGTATATATTTTCAAGTTTCAAGAGACATGATGTTTTATTTTATATCACAAATAATATAGAATTTCACGGAGCAGAAGTTCTAACTTCTGGTAAGTCTAAAAAAGTAAGTTCATCGACAGTCGATTCTTATTCTACCTTCCACATTACTCCATAGACTTCTTGTATACATTGCATCGTAGAGAAAAATTTACTTTATTTTCGGACTTTCTTTCTGCCCATCTAAAGAAGTAAGCTAGAGAGAGAAAAAACTGTGATATCCTCACGTATCCTTCTTCCCCACGTCCCACGTCCACCACGTAACGTCTCAGCGTCGCAGCGGGACTAGACAAAAAAAATACTGTTTTATGCTCTACTCTGAATTCATAAAGCTGTAAAACCTAGAAAAGAGTTTTTAGCTGATGTCGGATTCGGATTCGGATTCGGATGTCGGCTGTCGCCGTAGGTTTCTTAACAATCCAAGTTTGCGCTAAGCATCGAGTACTGAGGCAGGGACAGGGACAGAGGTATGATTATATTACAAAAAAGTACAAATACTACACAGTACTCATTCATACTACACATTAAAGTAGATATAAAAATGTCATCTTTAATATTAAAACTTTGGCAATGCCAGAAAAACGTGCTTTTTTGATTTTTCTTCCTGCAGACCTTAGCATCGAAGTGAATATTTCTAATTTTTAAAATTAATTTATTGTGTACTACTGTATGAAATTATGAAACAAATTTTTGCACACTATCTTCCGCGCTACTTTGATTTTAAAATCAATGGTAGTATTTTCAATTTAGGAGAAAGCAAACCAGAGCCTCGACTACATTGAGTTCCTCCTTTTTGGACGTTGGCTGTCACTGTTATCGGTTGTCGTAGAAAGTGAAAGAAGGAAAGTAAAACGTGGCAGCAACAGCCGCTACGCACTTGTTACTAGGATCAGACCATGCTGCCGTGTGATGGGAGCTGACAGCGCGAAGGAAAAAAGTAGGAAATGGAGAAAGTACGGTGGGACAGTTCAGTGAAAGTAGAGATGTTGATGCTGATGTGATAAGTGAGTGGAGCGGACAGTGTGAGTAATTTGTATTCTTTATTGATTGTTCTTCTTCAGAGTGACATGACAAGCGTGTTTGTTCCTCACTCTTTTTTCTTTCTGTTTTTTTGTGTCCACTAGTCTTACTCCCCTCTCGGTCTCTCTGTTTTTTCGGCTATACATTTCTCCTACAATGTGGCCCGTGAAGAAAGCGTTCAAGTTGAAAAATCAATAATTTTTACAAAACTATAACTATGAATATGGCTGTGTGAAGGCAAGCTGCCGGCTTCAAACAGCCCTTTTGAATCTGAATGATGCGTGAACGAAATCTTGTAGTCGTAATTATTGCCTACAATACTTCATACTTATTACCCTGATCTCAAATTTAGGATTTCAAATATTGCATAGTGAAAGCAGATTATATCGTAAAAAAGCAGCATCTTGCTACATAATCCAAATGAGTTGGAAGTTGCCTCCCTAGAAACCATAGTTGACAAGGGACTATAATGTGTAATTTGTCCATAATTAAAATCCTCTTGGCTTTCATCACACCATGTCTAAATCGCTGGTAATGGTTTCACTTGATCAGATTTGAAACTTTCACTCATTGGATCACGTACTTTCCCCACCCACCACCACCACCACCAGTACCACCAGTACCACGACCACCACATACACAGAGAGCCAGACCCGCGTCCGTCCACATTACATTACATTGCATTACATTACATTAGAGCCACCAATATTTGATAAAAAGATCTCAGTAGATTTTTCAAGCAGCCGAGCCGCCAAAACCCAACCAAACCAAAGACCAAACCAGTGCCAAAAAAGGAGAACCAAGACAGAATTCTGAATTGGAATCTTCTCTACTCTAAATGCAAGGCGTTCGCTTTCTACTTTCTCCTGCTAGTACAGTCTCTGGCTCTGCTTTCACTTTCTCCTATCACTCGCTCCTTTCACTCTCTGGATACGAACAAGAAGAAAGCGGAAGGAGTAAAGACGGTCGTTGGTCTTGGTAAGTGAGAAGAGGGTACGAATGCACTCAATTTATACAGAGAGATATAGGTGCTTCGAGAGTATAAGAAGAAGAAAACAGTATATAGACGTGAGCTCCGTACTCCGTACTATGTACTCTGAGCGGTCGGGAGGGAAAGAACGTGCGCAAAGGGCTGAAATCGACCGAAAAATTGATTATGACCCCGACTATCTCCTCCACTTTCTCTTTAGCTTAAGCTAACACTCTATACTTCTACTACACTGGGCGGAAGATACATACGCCTCCATTCAAACAAACCCTGATATCTACACAGTGCAAAGAGTGAACACAGAGATATTTAGAACCTCAAGTCCTTCCCTGTTTGCAGTTTTTTTCTGCAGTTTTTTAGTTTTGCAGTTTGGTCATATAGAGATGGAAGAATGGAGTAGAGAAGACGTAGAGTTTGGAGTGGAGAAAGTTAAGAAAGTCTGGACTGGCCCTACATCGTAGTACTAATAGTATGGTGCTGTACTCGTGATAAAGTATAAGTTGTCGCCTTACTTTCACTTCTCCTTTCTTCACTCGCTTTACCAAATCATGTGAAACCTCCATCCGTCCAGACCTATTATCATTATCATCTTGATCATCATGTCCCTTCCATTCCTGTCTATTTACCCATTTTCACTATTACACTGCAACTTTTGGAATCATGGAAAAAATCAATTGCATGTCTGCAAATGCGTGAATTGTGCCCGGGTGAAAATAGTGAAATAAGAATTTTCATTTTTACTGACTTTCTCTGACGTTCGAATTATCACACTAAAATGTTCTAAAATACGGTTTCTTAATTTCAAATAAATTCGCAAAATTAAAAAAGAAACAAAAAGGATTTTAGATTTGTGAAATCTATCTTAAAGAGACTGAATTTAAAAATTGTTGGAATTTATAAAATGCATTAATGTACCGAGAAAATTCAGAAAGTGTATCAACTCCTCTACGGCAAAGCGCATGGACACAAATAAAATTGTGATTGCAACCTATATTATTAGGCTGCAAAAAAAATCCATTCTATCCTTCACGATTAGCCTTGACATTTACACGTGGCAGTAGATTCATCACCCCCGTCAGACTCACGACTGACCTGGAGAAAGCTCCGAGACGACGGCTCATGACAGACCACATTCGTCCAAAACTCGACAACAAAAAGAGAAAGCGACGATGTCGTAAAGCGCTCCTAGCACTGAGTATTTGTGTATACTTATGCTTTGTATATATATGGACTAGGTTACGATATGCCTCAAGCCAAAAAGAAAAAAAGACTAAAGGGGAAAAAAGATTGAAATTTGTCCAAGATGAGAAATGTGTAGGATGATATGTAAGATGGTATTTAGAGAAAGTGGATACAAATGTAGATTTTGAGATTTCTTGAAACGTCCAGTCAAATTTGACGGCATAACAAATGAGAGGAGCTTGAGAGATGGAAGGAAGTGGAGAAAAAGCATCCGCGAGATACATAAATTTCCACAGATCTTTCCCCAGCTTTTTTTTCCTTCTTCCTTTTGAGTGATGGTCAGAGACTCAGAAATTGTATTCAAAACCCGTGCGGTCATTCCTCGCTTAGCCTCTTTACTATTATACTATATTAAATGGAATGGATAGGGGAAGCTATGAAGAGAGTAGACCACATTTTACAGTAAGGGATATACGTTTGATACGCCTACAACTTTGTAGACTATCTAAGGTCTTTGAATTTAAATTTTACATTTTTTTAAAGCTCCAGGGCAAAGAATTTTGCAGACTGTAATTTAACGCAACAAAGTACTAGTGTGTTTGTGTTTGACTCCTGTGCAGACAAAATGTAGAATTAATTTTCTTTCTTAGAAGAAATACCTTTGTTATTAATTTTCATTGTTTTCAATTTAAATTAATGACTGCAACAAAATTATCAACCTTGGTACTTATTGTGCTCAAAGTTCTTAAAATCTTCATAGTCTATTGAAATGTAGCTACTTGTAATAATTTAATTATCGACTTGATTTTAACTTACAATTAGACACTATAGAACAAAATTGTAGATTAAGAATTTAGTAGTACTGTCAAAAGTCCATAATATCCATTTTATAAAAATAAAAAAAGATCGCAGAGAAAGTGTAAAATACATACGTAATTGTATCACATTCTGAAACTTTTTCGTACCTAATCTTTTTTATGAGAGACTCAAGGATAATATCGTCGGTGAAGAACCAAAATGACCCATATCCAATTTAAGCTGGATTTACATGTTTTTGAAAAGCGTAAAATGTTCTAGTTTTGAAAACTGCAGAATGTTCCATTACATGTTTTTGAAAAGGTGCAAAATGTTTTAATTCCATGTTTTTAAAAAGTGTAAAATGTTGTATTTACATGTTTTTGAAAAGTGCAAAATATTCTATTTAAATACTTTCAAGACATGTTTCATTATTTTTGTAGATAGTGGATAATGTTTTTAGCTAGAAATGGAAATGGGTCATTTTGGTTCTTCACAGACGATATCTGTAAAGGCTAGACTAGCATCCCGCCAAGCGTAATGTGCAGATAGAATATTGTATATTACCATTTAAACCATTTTACATTATTATTCATTGTACTTTGCTTCTCCGTTCTTCCATCATTTTTATGGCTTCATCCACTTTCCTTTCCCAACGAATATTTAGTGTTATTTCTTTTCTTTGATTTCATTTCACAAAGTGTAGCCAATTTACTATACAAACGATTCATATATTTTGTAGAAATCCTTTATTCTTAAAGTTCAAAAATGTAAAAAACATCTTGAATCTTGGCACTCCCACCAGCATATCAGTTTAAATCATACCAAGTCCCTACAAACATCAGTTTGTAAACTAAAAAAATGTTCCTACAAGGATTACAAACATTAATTTCTAATTGAAATAAAATAAAGAAAATTTTCCGCCAATAGTCACTATAATTCCTCAAGAAATATGTAACTTGATCAAATTTTGAATACAAAAATTGTAATGATTTCAGCTGGCGTTGTTATTATGTAGTTTGTGGCTGGTCCCTTTTTTTGCAAGCTTTTACTACTTTCTTTTTTATATTAAAAAAATGTCCAAAGAGATATGTGGTAACGGAGTGTTAAAAAGAGAAAGTTTGTGACTTTGTAAAAAGGGAAAAGTATGAACGCTAGGAAAACTAATACTAATAAGGCACTCTCTCTCTCACACACACACACACACACACACGCTTAGTTACTTAGAACATAGAGAAACCAGAAACGTATGATGTAGTTTATATAAATGTACGTGAGGAAAACTCATTGCGGACTGACGCTAACGCTAACTAAGAGAAGACCGAGTGAGCAGGTGAAAGTTTTAATCACGTCCTCGTCTCCTTCACATCCCATTAACCGCAGATATGTTACATGTTCTGAGCGTTAAATAATGTTGTTGCCGTAACTGAGCTGCGTGAGTTGATGAAAAACATGAGTCTAGTTCGTTGAAAGCCATTTATACCGTATTTCTTACCACACACTGCTAGTTTATCTGAGTACTTTCAATTTATTTTTGAACCATCCCATATCACAAAAATTTAAAACTTTTTCATTTATTTTTAAAATTTTTAACAAAATTTTGATTTCATAAATTTTGTGTGACAATACTTTTGAATTTTCTTTAGAAAAATAACTTTCACTTTTGTAACTTACTATTTTATTTTTAGAAACTTGGGTCAATAGATCAAAAATATTTGCATAGAGAAAATTACAAGTTGGTTTAGATCTGTTACAATGTTTTATTCTATTTTTAGACATTGGAATAAAGAGAATCGGAAACTTTTTATGAGGTCAAAAAATACTAAAAGACAGGAACTATGACAAATCGAACTTGTTTTCATTTGTGTTTGTTCATAATTCATCTTCCCTGTCTGTCTCCCTTTGGTCTAGTTCAGCGTTTATATGGCAACTTTGAGTGTCTACCCATGTAACAAGTTCAAATGTATATACAGCAGCATTAGAGAGAGTGTGTCTTATATTACTTTCTCCATAGTGCAAGCAAACACTATCCAAAGACAAATCGAGCAGAGTCTGAGTGTGTGCTGTACTTTACCCCATAGAAGGGATTGCTATAGTCTAGAGTTTGTCCTTGTCGCTTGTTTGCTTTCACTACTTTCTCCAAAACCATAAATAAACTTTCTCGTTTTTCCCATGCGTATTTTAGATATAAGAATAATCGCCTTGAAAAGCAGGAGTGATTCAGTAATATGTAATGTGCTTCACGGAGTTTTTGGTTTTTCATGTTTTACGAAATTTACACTTTTAATCTGGGTTATTGCTTTTTCTATTGACTAAAATTGCTTAAATGAACTAATAGTGTTGATTCTAAAATAAGCATATAATTCTTTCATGGATTTTCAATAATTAAAAAATATAAACACAATTAAGGCATACCTTGTGGGTTTTTGTAATATTATAAGCGTGCATTATAAATAATTAAGTTAAATTTCATGCTTTCACTGGCTTTCACCATCCTTCACGGTGCTACATTTGTGTACATATGGAGTTTTTACACATTTGAAAGGATTTACTTTCTCCATGCTTTCTCTTTTATATGTGGTGAAAGTTGAAGAAGAAAGAAATTTCGTGGTTTGGATTTAGATTTTCTCGAGTTTACCTCTTACTACACTCTTCTGTGTACTGTGTAGGTTTATATTCGAAATTAAAATTCTTGCCTGGATCCACATTTGAAATTGCATTGCCTTGCATTGCATTGTATTATTTTTCTCCTTCACAAAACTCAAGAGAGCTCACGTTTTTCAATTCACAGCTCTTCGTCGTTCTCGTGATTTTTTTCTTCTTTTTCTTCTTTTTTCAAATGTATTGTATTCCAGATCCTCTTATTTTTTTCCAGAGGACAAACGATGTAGTAAATGTAAAGTAAGAGAAAGTAACCTAATACTAAGAGTAGATTGGATCATATGTACCTTGCATAGGTGAACATGCTGTCTTTTGTTTAAACAAGGGTGGTAAGCGTAATCGGGAAATATATGTATGTTAAAAATGTAAACTGTCTGAAGGGAAAGCAAATATACGCATTTCAACCTTCTCCTACTTTCTTCCGCTTTCTCATTTTTTTTTTACTTTTCGTTTTGTTTCCGATATTTCGTTTAGGTTGGTTCTTTTAATACCAGTAGTAATGTGGATTGTGATGTGATGGGGACGGGGACTTGTTATATATATTATAGCTATACATATTACAATAATCTAGTTTTGGTTAGAGTTTCTTCTAGAGTTATATAAATGCTGTATGCTTTACACAAGAACCTTGATCAAAGCATCATGTCTATGTGTTTTACTGTTCTACAGGGGAAAAAAAAAGAAAGCATTGAAAATTGAAAGCTTAGCTAGAAATGGAGTCTTACAAGGTTTATCTTGTTTTTCATTCTCCCATTATGGCACAGGGCGTACTTGGGAACTCGAGGAAGGCAATAGGATTTCTAAAGAGAAAATAATGCAGACTAGAAAAGTATAGAGAGAAAGAGAAAAGGCAGATATTGTAGAGCCAGGAGCCAGATTCGCCAAGTCCCTCTGGAACTTGTCAAAATGTTGAGTGAAGAAAATTAACTCTTTTGTTCCTCTAAGCTGAGCACTTTCTCCATCTTCATTTCAATACTTCTCAACTTACACTTCAAACATGGCGGGGGATTATCCAAGAGACAGTCGACAGTCCGTACGTTTTCTTTTCTCCTATGAATAGAATAGCTTTTGTACAGAGTAGAGATGGTAATGTAAAAACCGAGTATTGCAAATTGGGCTATCTATTCTTAAGTTGTGCAGTGCCTTATTTCATTTTCACACAAATGTGTATATTCTTAATAGTGTTGATTTTTACTCAAGCTTGTTGGATAACTGAGGAAAGCCTTTAAAAGATTTGTAATCGTTAAAATACCAAATACATAGTGTATTATTTGTCATCAAAACGTTGCCACGTACAGTGTGTTTCATTGATATAGATTCATACGTTTTTGGAGGGTAACTTCTCCCCACGCAGGATTAATTCAACGATATACATATTTTTCGTTGACAACCACTTAGCTATGTTTAAACTTTGGTTGACCCCCAGGGATCCAGAGGTTACTTCACAATTAAATAAAAACTAAAAAATAGTTGTTTCATTGAAAAAGACTCAGAGTACGGTTTT
>JAQFZE010002599.1:0-14219 GCA_034695245.1 Dicyrtomina saundersi | reverse complement strand
GAAAGTTACACAATAATAACCACATTAGTGAATTTTATTACATTGTTCAAATTATTTATTTTACAAACATAAATTTATCATACGATCTTTGAAGTGTTTCATTTAATAGCGACTTATTAGTTAAATAATAATTGTATATTGTATTACATTTTGACGTTTTAGCATATGTCGACTTATTATGAATTTAAGTGCTATCATTATTTCTTACGGACTACGTAGAAATTGTCCAATAGACACATGCAGTAGAACACCCAAAACGAAACTAAGCTTTCGCTTTAACTCATAATAATAATAGAAATGAAGGACTTGAACCAGCGTCAGAACTTGTGCCAGAATCTAAATCAACTGATTTTAATTAGTATAAATCTTATAGTTTGTAAGCTTGTAGTTTGCTTTTGCTTAACTTTCGTGTTATACATTTTAAATGATTCAGTTAATACAATTTCTATATAATTAATGGGGGTGAGTGCACCTATACAACTGAACTACCAATCATTAATTTTTATTGAATAAATTAGTCTTGTGGGCACTCCAAAGTGTGACTGGAATACAATTGCAGATCGCAACAAATCTACTTAAAGCAATCTGCATTCAAACTAAAGAATTTTCTTTGTCTAAAAGAGTGCAGTTGAGCCTTCAAAACAAACACAAATACGAAACCATTTTGAAGGATGCAAACGATGCATGTCGAGAAGTCACTTGTACAAAACAAAGCGGTAACAAAATTGCATTCAATGGTTCCTTTTTATTTTTAGTAATGTATTACTTAAAGTTTTTCCATAAACCTTTAAATTTCGTACGTTTTATCTAGGCAGGAAATGTCAAAATGTAAACAAAATAAATTGTGGCTCTACTAGCTCTAAATCCAGAGACAACGGAGGTCAAAAACAGCCTACTCGCATTGGCGCGCATCCTGGTATGAATGTGGACCGGTTTCACCGGTTCTAATTAAAAATTTAATACTCTGCAAAATATGTTGCTCACATTGTGCTGTTTGGTTGTAATAGAAGATGACACAGGAGAAAACTTGAATGGTTACAAAGTCTACAGCGTCACGCCAAAGGACACTTCCGAACTTGAGTCGCTCGTGCAAATGGGCAAGAGTGGTGTTCAGTTTTGGCAAGAACCGACGGTGGAAGGAGTTCAGTGCGACTTTATGTTGTCGCCGGAGCAACAAACCCATTATTTAGCACGCATGCGCACGGGCAGCATGCAAATGAAAGAAATGATAGCAGATGTTCAAGCGTAAACCTAACGAAATATTTGTTATTGATTTTTACAAAAAAGGCTAAGCGTATAGCAATTATACCCTATATCTATCTAACATTATACATGCCCAATTGTAGACACATACGCCAAGTAAACGTGACAGGTGCACTTTGTGAGGGTGACATGACGTGGGATGCCTTCTACAATTTAAAAGACGTAAGAAACCATCTTTGTATTTTTTCATTTGCCGCAGTATTTTGTACAAATTTAAAAAAACCGTCGTTCGCACTCACTACAAATGACTGTTTGTGATTTAGATCTACGCATTTATTGACAAGCTGGCAGACGTATATCCTGACAACGCGAAAGTCATAACTTACGGCCAATCCTACGAACAGCGTCCACTAAAATTAGTTTCCATTTCAGAGTCCTTTACTGCAAGTGGGTCAGCCGCTGTACAGAAGCCAATCGTCTTTATTGAGTGCAGTAAGCTGAACAAACTGAAATATATTGAACTTACAGATTTCCTTAGGATTGTTTTGAATTAACTTTAATACATTATTTTGCATAGACATTCACGCTCGCGAGTGGATATCTGCTGCTTTGTGCACATTCCTCATAAACGATCTCCTGATTGAAAAAAAAGAGTGCATTTCCACATTTTTAAAAGAATTTGATTTTTACTTGATTCCTGTCGCAAATCCAGATGGATACGCTTTTTCTCATAATACAACAATAGATAATGTAGGAAGTTTATAATTTAAACTGTTTTAAACATTATTAACTTTTAATTTTGTGCCATTTTAAAATCTGTTGTAAGGATTTTGTAATGAAATTTTAATATTTAAACAGAAAAATCGTCTTTGGAGGAAAACAAGAAGTGTCACATCTGACCCAAATTGCATGGGAACAGATCCTAACCGAAACTTTGACACGCACTGGATGGGTGCTCAAATTAAAAATATAATTAATTACTTCTATCGAGTTGACAAGCGTGTGTAGCAAGTGTATTATTGAATATTTCA
The DNA here is from genome assembly GCA_034695245.1 of Dicyrtomina saundersi. NCBI lineage: Eukaryota > Metazoa > Arthropoda > Collembola > Symphypleona > Dicyrtomidae > Dicyrtomina > Dicyrtomina saundersi. The sequence continues at coordinate 11,985 of JAQFZE010002599.1, read as the reverse complement.
GAATCAGGGACTTCTTCAGATCCTTGTACGGATAATTACGGTGGATCAAAGGCAAATTCAGAAGTGGAAGTAGAAAGTCTACAAAATTATTTGTTAACACCAAAAATCTCAAGCCGTCTTAGAGTTTACCTCCCTGTCCACTCCGCTGCTCAGTGTATACTCTGGCCCTGGTCATCTGTCTTGAAAAATATTAGTGACGAACATTACCAGTTTTTTGTAAGATTTTATTTGAATTATTTAATTGTATATTGATTTGCACTCTGCTTGAAATTTTAATTATTTACAATGTGATTCGTATTCTAATGAAAATTAGCGTGTGTCATTTTTAGTGGGAGACAAGTGAGAATGCAACTAAAGCAATGGCAAAAAGATTTGGGACTCAATTTTACCATGGTCCAAGTGCTCAAGTTTTCGGTTAGTGATAATTTAGTACTTTACTTTATTTGCGTAAGGGGATGATCTGTATTTTTTTCTAAACCAAAAGGAAATTTATTAATAAAGCAGAACTCATATTTAACTCGCGTAGGACCGATTAGTGGGAGTGCTGACGATTGGACGTACGAAAAAATATTGCAGCACAAAACGGACAAAGTGTACGTTGCTACGATTGAATTAAGAAAGACACATGGTCACTTTGTAATACCAGGCTCTGAAATTATTCCCCATTCATTGGAGGCCATGGATGGGATTTGTGTCATTGTTCAGGCTGTAGGAGGGGGTGGTACGGGGCCAGTGAAACCTCCTATAGGAAAAACCACCACTACTACGAAGCAACCAGTAACTTACCCTCCAACTGCTACTGAAGATCCAGAATGCAACTAGTTTCAGAAATGGAAATTAAATTCGTTCAAGTTCTAGCATTATTTTTAAGCTTTACTACAAAATTATCCTGACACTAAGACCACAAAATATTTATGCATTAGCTCTCTCCAGGGCCGGACAAAGGAATTGCTTTTAGGCACCAATTTGTTTCTATGCCAAAACCACCATTTGGATTTGCCTGATGCTTTTCTTTGATAAACCAAATTCTTTTTGTATTTACATATTTAAAAAAAGTTGCAAAACGTTCTTTCAACTTGATACTAAAAAGTGCAAAATGTTATATTTACATGTTTTAAGAAAAGTGGGAAATGTTTTATTTTCATGTTTTTTATATGTAAAAAAATTTTTATTTGCATGTTTTTTAGATGTATAAAAATTTTATTTGCATGTTTTTAAAAAGTCCAAAGGTTCTATTTACATGTTTTTTGAAAATTGTGGCTGCCTGCGCTAGCCCCATTATCCGGCCATGGCTCTGTCCCTGCTTTAATGCCAGCATTAGGACGCCCTATTTTATTTATACTTGGCCATTGTATGACGCCCTTCTAACTATAGTGTACTGCAAATTTTCAACATTCCTAACGGAGTACCTACATACTTAACGTTATTAAACTTACTCATTATGCAAAAAAAAATTAATTATAGAAACAATAGCATTTTAATATTTAATGGCTCAGTAATGTTAAAATAGCAGTGACGAAAAATTGTTTTTTCACAATTCGAATGAAATAAAGAGTTCGCATCAGCTGCGTGGTGTCACATCCGAATGTCAAAAAAATGTATATGGTTGATACATATATACATATAGTTATATAATGTTAATTACGTACTATATCCTGTTACCATAAGTGTCTTGTAGTTTTAATTTGGTCAGTAATAAAAATCTGTGACTTTGATAGTTTACGTAATCGATCTATGTAGTAACCAGTGACTGCAGGTTCAACTAGATAGCTGTAAAATTTAAGTTTAAGTTTTTGAAATAGAATATAGAACACACATATTCATGACATTCAATACATCTCCCCATATGGCCCCTACTTTTATGTTTCGGTGTTCTAAATTAATTTTTCACCAATAATTATCCTAAGTCTGTATTCAATTACGTACTGGAGCGTACATAGGAATAATTATTTCTGTATTCTGATCCAAATTGAATAATAAATTCTACTTAAAACTTATGTTGAGCAAAATATTCATTAAAATTATTAAAAACAGCAAAACACCACTTTATTAGGAAGCAAATAATTTTACAAAATTTCAACTTTGGAGGCCAACAACATTCAAAAATTGAAGAAAGCCACGTCACACAATTGAAGTATTGGATATTAAAAGGCAGCCGGGAATTACACGGTCACTAATTTTGTAAATTTAGAAGAGGCTTCTACAATAACGTGATTAGAGGTAAATACTTCTTTATTCTATATTCATGCCAATTTTTTTTTTAATATTCAGAGCATAATTACTTTATTATTTTTAAATTTTTTATCACAAAAGTAAACATCTGTTGTGAGTTTTGAAAGAAATAATTAAATTAAGTAAGTGCTATCTAATCTGTTGTTGATTTTTTCTGTGATATCTGCGCGTGGCTTTAGCACTCCGTCCATGCCCCTGGGTAGTCAACCATTCAAAAAACTCTACGGTGCGAATTCAACAGATGGAAAACCGTCAGAGGAAGACGTTAAAATACCATACCAGACATCAATAAAACTGCGGGAAATCGGGAAAGAATCTAAAATTCAAAAATGCTCTTTGGCTTTCAACCCCGTGTGCTGCTTCTTTATTAGACAGCGCTCGCAGGGATGCACATCAGCTGACCCCATATACCGCAGTGGAGCGCACCCTATTTCAAAATTTAATTGGCGCGCTTATCAATCGAAGCAAGAAAATAATAGAGGATACTTTGGAGGATTTTGTATGCAAAAAAGAAGAAATCAACGCCAAGGTTTTAATTGGCGTCTTTAACAAAATTCCCAAAGTGCACAAAACGGTATCAAAATATTATGAAGGAAAACACAAAAATGTTTTAGTGTATAAATTATATTTAATTTAATAAAAAATACAAAATAATTATTTTTATTACAGATTCAATGGACACACAAAATTGATGGATTTCCTTCAACGAGTGCACATGCAGGAGTGGCTGTTGGAAATAGAATTTATTCAATTGGTGAAATCAATTATCTCGTCAATCCATTTTATTCAGTTTATCTGCGTGTAGCGAATACGTGTGTTAGTAATTACTTTTAAAGAATTTAATGAACTAGTTTGTTCTAATATCGTTGTTCAGGAAATTTTGCCCCCAATTCTAAGTGGTCATACAGCATCAGTCTACAAAGACAGATTCATGCTCCTTTTCGGTGGAATGGATTCCAGTCAGAGTTATTCCAATACTTTAATGTCTTTTGATTTCCAAAATAAAATCTGGACTAAATTGAAAACAGTTGGAGCTTCACCAAAGGGACGAGAAAAACATTGCGCTTGTGAGAATGACCTAAAATTATATATTGTGTTTTTTATAATTTTACAAATTAATATCAATTATTTTTGTGCTAACGTTTTTTAAGCACCGCAATTGAAGGAGATATTAAGTTATTTTTAGTTATGCAGAATGGGCTCCTGTACATCTTTGGAGGAAGAAATAAAAAACATTCCTTTTTGAACGGCTTATTCTGTTACAACCCAGGTACAGGATATTTAACTTTAATCCTCAATTTTTACAGCTCGATTTTAAAACAACGCTCACATATTGGTTTGGATAATATTGGAGTAGCAAATCGTAAAATATAAAAAGAAAACAAAGTATGAATAACTTATTATTCAATATTTAAATCAAAAATATTACACGGAAAATGCCTTTTAAACGTTTGAAATAATTGACAACCACAAACATAAATATAAATGTAGAGGCTTAGAATTGGTATCGTTTTCAATTATCATTTTCAATGATGTAAATATTTCAAAAATCTTATTGTGTATTGCTCAACACTCAATTTGAAGCTTGATCGACGTTTGAAAAGTTTTAAGTACATAAAAAATCGTCCCATTTAAGACACAATATAAGTTACACTCAGAAACAATGATTTAAATATTTATGAAAAAAACATTCTAAATCTAAGCTAAACCGTCAACGTCAACACCTTAAAATGTCACTATAATCCAACCACATGGCGCTGGAGTTAATTTAATTATTGTCACAGACATGTTTAAGCTAGAAGAACAACTTGTAATCGTCGTCAGAGAAACAATTTGTTATTTTTTGCAATTACATATTTTCAAATCTTTAACACGTTTCTGTTTGTACGAGATCAACATGCGGGAAATTCAGTTTTATTTAAACCTTTTTATTGCATTTCACTTGTTTGGGATTACAAAGTCAACAAGTTTAATTCTAGTAAAACCGGAAGCGTTTTTAGAACTAAACAATCTGGTGGAGAGCGATGAGATGAAGCACTGTTTCATTCAATTCTTTACATTTGGTGAAATAATTCATCATGCCCATCATTCTACGCCAACTGCGTTCCACACTCCTGCCAGTTTCCCAGATAACAAATAAAGTCAACATCAAAACTAATCACAAACTTTTAAAACAAGAGAAACTCGTTGCTACTCCTTCATTCTTGTTCTTCACTCTTGTAACCCACGAGACAGAATTGAGTATTCAACTCTCACAAAAATTGAATTGCTCTCAAGCAGTGTGCGGATCTCCCCAAAATGGTTCACAATCATCACAAATGAAGACTGCTTCGATTTGGACAGCCACAGGACCATCAGAAAAGTCATCAACGAAGAGATTGCAAATTTGTTTTACTATACAAGCCAACTCGTAATGTCACTTCAGTTTCAGTACGCCCACATCACAGACAGGAATGCGACTTCACTGGCTCTCACAAAAGCTCAAATTGAGCCTCACAATGTAAATGTGCTGTACAGAGATGGTGAGTGGAGCATAAAACGAGGGGATTTTAATTGTTCAAATGACTTGGCTCACAACTGCTTCAAAGAGGCAATCGTCCATTATGAAAATTTGATTCAAAATGGACAAAATTTCACATGGATCATAGACCCAGGCGACGGCAGCCAAAATACAGTTGAATATTTTAAAGAATATCTGACGCTACGTGATCCGTTTCACAGATTCAGCTCATCTTCACTTTCAAACGCAACGACAAACTTTCTTAGGGGAAGTCTCAATACGACGTTTTTAAGCTTGATAAAAGAAGACAGCATCTTAAAAGGACCCAAGATACACAATTACGTCAGAAGCGCCTTGTCAGTAGAGGCAACTCAACTATTTCCAATCGGACTGACGCGTTCCTTCAAGTTTGTAACACCTCACAATGTAAAGCGATACGAAACGTCGTCGTATGAGATCTTTACTAATCCACTGGACAAATCAACTTGGTTTTCTATTTTCGGAGCATTAATTGCACTGTCTTTTGTTGTAGGAGTTGCATCTTTTAAAAACAATGACAAAACTTTAATGTTTCAAAACTTCTTTTACAGCCTGTTAACGTTTACATCCGCCCTGACTGATCAGTCTGAATTTAATGTTGTACTATCACGGGTGAACGGAAATTCTCGGAAACGGATCTGCGCAAGACTCATTGTACTTTGGTTCTTTGCTGCAATCATTGTGTCCAATGGATACAAAGGCGTTCTCAAATCCGACTTTACGATTCCTCAGCAAGCAAAAACAAACTGGACGTCGATTCGGGAACTACACAACTTTTCATTCTACGCTTTTATAAGCAGAGGGAACTGCGATGCGGTATTGGAGCTTTTGGCTAATCAAGCTTTTGGAATCCCAAACTTGTATTGGCTCGGTCAAAGATGCTCATCCAAGTATGGAGAATGCAAATTTTTTCACGAGTGGAATTTAAATTTTGTTCGTCGTAGCAAATACGAAGACACATCTGGATCGTTGAAGTTAACTAAGCCGTCAGGACAACTTACATTTGCTCTACTCAGCTCGAATCTACTGCACTTGAGCTGAATGCGCGCAAGAAAACGGATGTTGCATTTGTTTTTGAAGACAACGAATTCAGTTCTTATTGGAAGCGATTCCAGAAATTAATGAAGAAAAATCCAACAGTCCAATATTCTCACAACGTAAACAATAAAACCGAAAAGTTTCTGAGTCGTCAAACATTTTATGGATTTACTTCCGGATTTCAGAAATATGACAAATGGGTCCCTGATCGAATGCGGGTTCTTCTGTTTTCGGGAATTTACTGGTTTTGGGAGAAATGGGATGCCATTTTTTCTGAGACTGCACACGACGCGCATATTTTAAAAGTACTCAACAGTGCAAGTAGTGAACCTAAGGCGCTTTCCTTCTCAGAGTCTGACATTTGCTTGGTCTTTATTCTGTGTGGATTCGGAGCAGGTTTCTCTCTCCTAACTTTTGCTGCTGAAAAATGCTTTGTGAATCGGAGGTCACTGTACCACGTGGGGGTCGAATTGTTTAGAATTATCCAACGCAGGATATTTTATGTCAAGAGATGTTCCCAAAGATCTGTCATAAATAAACTGTTCATAAAAGCATGTAAATAGAACCTTGTGCATTTTTCAAAAAACGAGTAAACAGAATATTTTGCACTTCTTAAAAACATGTAAATAGAACGTTTTGACCTTTTCGAAAATAAGTAAATAAGACATTGTTACCTTTTTAAAAACATGTACATTTTTTGTTATAGCTCATTTTAATTCTAGCGTAAATTGAAAATGGGTCATTTTTGTTCTGTATAGACGATATGTATTTATGTGTTGTATAATTATTCATGTAAGATAGGCCATTTTAATTTCAGTGACAAAAATTCAGTTTATTTATTTGCATGTATTAAAGCAATGGCATTGCTGCTGTTTTCATAACAGACACGGTGAACGATCACTAAGCGGTAATAAACTTTTTTTCGATTCATTCATTCAATAAAACATTTGAAATAAATTCCTACTGACATATATAGTACATACTACTGATTGCAATAGTATTTTATGACAGCTGAAAATCTTACAATGGAAAAAATGGTTTTTGAAACTAGATTAAATAATAATTATAAAAATACGAAGTACAGTGATCACAGTGCATATTCCCTACTGAAGACTGAGGTATGTACGATGCAATTCTGACCAATTGTGTATCACACAAAGGCCCATACCCATCAGCATAACGCTTAAAATTGAGTGGCTTAAAAGCGTATTGTAGTGGAAAAGTGTACAGTGTAGTTATCCTTGACTGCTACACTTTTCCATATAAGTGTCAATTGTCATTTCAAGTGCTAGCAACAAGAAGGTTCACGGTTCACAGTCATCTCAATAACCGTTTGCATCATAGTAAGTAGCATGCTCTTGTCCACAAAATAGTAGGAACCAACTGTGATCTTGAGCGGCCTCAGTGTTCGCATTAATTTTTTCGCATAATTGCTCCTGAACAGTGGACCCCACTCTCTTAGAAGATTCGTGGATCTCTCGTAAATGACTCCAAACATTGTGAAAGCCACGACTAAATACGTGAGAAACGATGCACTTACCACAATAAATAAAAGCTTCATGACCACGATGTCCGTCCGTATTGCCCCGAACAAACAGTATGACGTCATAAATATGAACAACCATTTTGAGCCGGGGTTAATTGCACTGCAGTAAATCCGATTTAATTCCTCGTTCAGAATTCGAAGCTCCTGGTATTTTTGTGTCAAGCATACTGTTTCAATTGAATCTAGTTGATTTGCTATTTTAGGTTGATTTTGGTTCCTGCTGGCGTTCGTGGGAGTCACTATTTCACTGTCGGATGATGCAAAAACGATTGTGGCATCTTAATTAATTAACAAATCATAATTTAAAAATCAGATAATAGTTTTTTCTTATAAATTGACTTACGTGAGATTTTGCAAGCTCTGTGACAAGTCAAATATGAATGGTAAAGCACTCATACTTATAATAAACGTATTTGCAATCAGGACAGTGTGAATGTAGCTGAAACAAAGAGTGTTGACCGAAATTTGTAGAAAAATATGAGCCGTCAGCTGGTCCTTGAAGATGTTGAATAGGTCCAATAGGTTCACATAGGCCGGGGCATGAGGGTAGAGAATTGTCTTTGAGACTGCAGCGATCTGCACTGCGATACCACTGTACCACAAAGCCCCCATGAACAAGCCAGGTAGGTGACGCTGTAACATAAACTTCAGGTTTTTGGAACCCCGATGTTTCGCTTGAGTCTCTAGCGGTGCACTTTCATGTGCAGATTCCATTATTCCATATACTTAATGTACGCAGTTAGAAACTGTAGCAATTGGAATTTCCCAACAGCAATGCCGAAGGCCATGAGAATTGCGAGTAGCCAGGCTCCAACGTACAGCATCATATAGGCCTTGATCCAAATCGGATAGATATTCGGGTCCCTCCCATGGTTTCCGTAGACTTGAATTGTTCGGAATAGAAACATAATCGTGTAGAGAATTGTCGCAAATAATCGTAGTTTTGACTTACGATGAGTTGAAAAATATCAGTGACGAACATTACCAGTTTTTTGTGAGATGTCATTTAAATTAATTATTTGTAATTATATTTGCACTCTGCTTGAAATTAAAATTATCTTCCCCGTAAATAGATTTTTAATGAAATTTAGCGTGTCATTTTTAGTGGGAGACAAGTGAGAATGCAATTAAAGCAATGGAGAAAAGATATGGAACTAAGTTTTACCATGGTCCAAGTGCTCAAGTTTTTGGTAAGTAGATAATCACTTTAAGTAAGTAGATGATCTGCATTTTTCCAACAGCAAAAGGCAGGTAATGAATAAAGCGAAACGCATCTTAAACTCGCGTAGGACCGATTAGTGGGAGTGCTGACGATTGGACCTACGAAAAAATATTGCAGCACAAGACAGAAAACGTTTACGTTGCCACCATTGAATTAAGAAGGACACCTGGTGTCTTTGTAATACCAGGTTCTGCAATTATTCCCCATACATTGGAGGCCATGGATGGGATTTGTGTCATTGTTCAGGCTGTGCGAGGGGGAAGTTCAGGGCCAGTGAAACCGCCTATGGGAAAAACAACCACTACAACTAAGCAACCAGTAATTAATCCTCCAGCTGCTACTGAAGATCCAGACTGCAACTATAGTTTCAGAAATTCAATTTGTTTAAAACTTAATTTCTAATATTAGTTTTTAGGTTCACTACAAAATTATCCAAAAACTGAGACGACGATATAATTTATGCTTTAGCTCTGTCCAGGGACGTGCAAAGGAATTAGTTTTAGGCATCGCTTCGTTTCCACACAACAACCGCCATTTTGACCTGTATTAATGATTTTCTTAGATAAATCAAATTGTTGTTGTTGTTACATGTTTTAGGAAGGTACAAAATGCTTTTTTTACTTGATTCTCAAAAGTGCAAAATATTGTATTTACATGTTTTGAGCAAAGTAGAAAATGTTTTATTTGCATGTGTATTTGAAATGTACAAAACAGTTTATTTGCATGTTTTTGAGATGTACATAAAATTTTATTTGAATGGTTTTGAAATGTGCATAAAAATTTATTTGCCTGTTTTTAAAATGTGCAAAACAATTTATTCGCATGTTTTTGAAATGTGCAAAAAAAATTATTTGCATGTTTTTGAAATGTGCAAAAAAAATTATTTGCATGTTTTTGAAATGTGCAAATTAATTTGTTTGCATGTTTTTGAAAATTCAAAATATAATTACTATTTGCATGTTTTTTTTTGAAAATTGAGGTTGCCTGCGCTGGCCTTATTATGCGGCTCTCGCTCTGTCTCTAAATTCATACCAGCCTAAGGACGACCTTTTTTATTTATACTGTATCATTGTATGACGCCAGTCAAACTACAGCCTACTGCTTTTCAGCATTGCTATCGCAGTACCTACATACCTAACCTTATTGAACCTACTCACTATGCCAAAAAAATAATTGATTATAAAAATTAAGCATTGTATTATTTAATGGTTCAGTAATGTTAAAATAGCAGTGACTGAAAATTGTTCACCACAATTCGAGAGAAATAATAAGTCAGCCACATCCGAATGTCTAGAAAATGTATAAGGTTGATACATACAATTATTTGGTAATTAGTAATTGTGTACTATATCCTGTTGTAGCCATCAGTGTCGTTTTGTAGTTTTAATATGGTCAGTGTTAAATACACATCACTTGTAGGTCATCTATCTATGTGACAACCAGCGGATGTAGGTTCAACTAGATAACTGCAAAATTTAAGTTCAAATTCGTTACATAGAATATACATACATAGAACACATACGTTTATGACATGGCATTATAGCAATGCGTACATTTGTACTTTAATTTTTGTGTTTTATCTGCAATGCAGCTTTATTACTTAACCAGTTGTATCGTATTAAACAGTTTATTATTTTGTTTCATTAGGGTATTAGAATTAGTAATTAGTTATACTTGGAGAACGGCCTCTTTGCATTGACAGCAACGATATAATTACACTACTTACGCAACACGTAAGTGCTATCTTAAAAAAAATAAATATATAAGTTGATACATTCCAAGTCACGGTATTTAACTAATCCTACTTGAAATGTTAGCCGAGCTGGTAGATTAATCTCTAATTTGTATCTATTGACGACAGCACTAGATAACCAGTTGATATATCGCACCTAGCTCCTATTTTAATAAGCATTCAAGTACCAACTGTTTTTCACACTGGCTTATCGTCAGTATTTAATTACGTGCTGCTTTGACTTTATTTGCGAGTTATTGTGCGTTCGAATTCAACTTAAAAGTGCAATTTAATTGGAAACTAAAGTACTGCAAAAATTCGTATTCCACTCCAATAATAAAATATCAAATTTCAGTTGTGTCGAATGACTTACTTTTACAGTGTAAAATGGCAGAGCATGAACAAGAAGACAAACCAGGAGCTGAATGTGACATTGCAAAAACTGCTCTTTACGAATTTACAAAATCTTTTCTTCTTTCTGGAAAAAAAGCCTTTATTAATTTAGATGGAAACAGTGACAAGATGAAGTACGTAGACGCCTTCGGAACAATTGTTGGAGGTGTTGTTGGATTTGTTGTTCCTGGCACAAGCAAAGCAGCTGCTTTTCTGAGCAAGAAGCCCTTCGACTATGGAGACAAGAAAATTCAAAAGACTCGAAAAAACATTTTTCTCAGTATTTTAAATTCAGACTCAAAATACGTAGACGATAATTTTCAGCGACTGTTTATTGAAAGAGGAATTTCTGTTTTCCTTGCCTATGGAACGTCACTTCAGAAACTAAATTGCAAAGCTGGAAAAGGTGACGATGCCATGGCGAATAAACGAAGGGCACTTCAGAAGTTAGGAAAATACGCGGGTTCAATCTGCTTAGAAAACATCATTGAGTCAGAATCAACTGAATTGGAAAAGTTACTCGAAACTTTAAGAACCCCAAGCAAAATGGAATTCATTTTGTCGTGGTATCATAAAGTGAAGAAACCAAAGTTTTACTTTTTTTTAAATGAATCAGATTCGATAACGTGTAAAGGTCCCACTCAGGGAGTAGTGGAGCAAAAAAAGAAACACATAACCGTGACTGATGTTTTTTTGAAGAAGTTCCCCCAATTGTACGAGCAAGGAGCAGAAGCGCCTCATGAAGAATTCTGGTATCTTAGCATAGAAGCATCTGATTTGGTAGAGATGACGTCTGCTGCTATTTCCACAGATCGTAAATTTTTTCACGCTCTCACACTGCTGGTCCCAATTCAAGATATGCAAGTCAATTTAAAAGAAATTCAAAAGAAACTTGACTACTTGGCTAAAATAACTGTGTCGGATCCTGCTTTGAGTCTAGATGTACTTCTAGTAAGAATACTTTTTTTTCTTTGTCGCTACTCCGAAATTTCAAAATAATACTGTAAAGCTTGTAATAACTTCGGGGGTATCTAAAAACTCTCGGAGGCTTTACCCCAAGGGCCGGATAATGAGCTTAGCGCAGTGCAGGCAACCTCCGCTAATTATGTTTTTAAACAACATGTATTTGAAATATTTTAGAGTTTTCACAAATATGTAAAACAAAATATTTTGTCTTTTCAAAAACATTTAAATAAGACACTAACTACTTTTCAAAAACATGTAAATAGAACATTTTGCACCTTTTCAAAAACATGTAAATAGAACATTTTACACTTTTCAAA
>JAQFZE010002598.1:0-14220 GCA_034695245.1 Dicyrtomina saundersi | reverse complement strand
ACCTACCTACCTACCTACCTACCTACTTTTCAGGCTTCAGTGGGGCAAATATAGCGGCGTAATTTCATGAGCTCAAAAATGTACTCTTTTAGTACTCCATCTGCCCTTGCTACCTCTTATTCATTAGAATCTTTAATACTTTATTTGAATTTATTTTGCATTATCCTTCCCGTCACCAATTCAAGACTTTTTTTTATGTAGATAAATATACTGTGCTATTTATTAGTTTTAGTTGATGTTGATAGTGGCTTGTTTTATTATTAGTTATCTGTTTATTATTCAAAATCGAAAATCATAACAATAATTATTATAACTAATACAATATAGTCCTGAGATAGCATAGTTGAGGGTATATAGCCGTCCTACAAAATACAAATTACACACTTGAAGAGATTATTAAAACTAGAAAAATGTCTGTATTTAAGCATTGTAAATTGTCCAGGTAGCATATGATGATGTAATCCCATTCCAATAATTATCCCATCTTGATGTCGATTTCATTGTCATTGTCATTCTTTAATGTGACCAAAACTATTTTCTTGAAGTTCAGAGTCACTCAAGCCGCTCGCTGACTGAGCTATATTTACTTTTCTTTTTTCCCTGACTACCAATTAAAATATCCTAGGAATGAGATAATCAATAAATTTAAAATAATATTTATTATCATGTCATGTAGCCATGTAGCTGACTGACTGTATAGTGAGTATATGAAGCTTACAACGTCGACTTCCCTAAATTATTTTTATTTTTTTTATATATATACTTACAAACCATAAGTAAATTATAGTGTAATATAAAAGCATGAGGAAAAGTAATTACTGATTATTGTTAAACAGTATATTATTTACGTACATTTGAAACATCAACTCTCTGACACGTTTCCCGTTCTGGCTACGTAATAATAAAGTAAATGAAAATAAATCGTGTTTCACAAATTTATTTATTTCCTTTAGTAGAGAGAGGGAGGGAGAGAGATCATTAGTAGAAACGCAGTTATTAAATTGTAATTTCATTCAAATTGTCGCAAGTGTTAAATGGCTTGTAAATGATTTTCCCCCCTATCATACCACCCACACAAAGGACGCTCACTCAAGAAAGCTCTTCTTCGTCTTGGATTTCGTGATCATTAGTCACTCTCTACATGTTTTTCTGTGTCGTGAACATTATTAATTCTCTGGACTTTGATATATACATACATATTAGGTGAAGAGCGTTATAGGTGTGTTTTTATTAATTATTTTTCTATTAGATTGGAATTTCTAGAACTGCATTGAACATTGAGCCGTTGAAATAAGAATGCTATAAGGTTACTCTTCTGTATATGTAGTACTAATATTACTTAATGACAATAATAATAGCTTTATATACGGAAAGGTGCTTATACTCAATTACTATGAGTAGTGTGTGATATGGGAAGATATGCGTATAACTGTGACAAATTGAAAGACGTACACCTATTCTAACGAATTGTACAGTTCCATTGAGTATTGACTACGTAATAGATAGTTAATGTTATAATACTATACAGTTGAGGGATGGAAAAGGTCGTAGACGGATTCCTCATTTCCTTCCTCAAACTCTTATGTATGAAGGAATAGTCACGTCAACAAAACATATCTGAGGACTTTTGTTTTTTGTTTTTTCGTTGTCGCTAGTAATTTCATTTCATGGGAGACATCATACAGGTTATCAGGAGTAGCTATGTAATAATATATTATAATTATTTATCACGATTCAAAACGATCCCAAAATTTACACGAGAAATATAAATTGAATATATAGATATATGTGGAACTAGGTAGTAGTTATTTGCCTTGGATATTTTATGTTTATGAATGAAGCTCAATCACAGACATTATGCTACATTATTCTATGCTAAATAATGTATATATGTAGCCCATCTTCGCAGACTTTTCGTATTTATATGCATTGTACTCTTGCTTTTCTTCTTTGTCGCTATGTTTTGTCTCCGGTTGGTTTAGTAGTTTTGGTGTTTATTTACTTTGTTGCGTCGGTCAATCTAATCTGCATGATTGAGTCTGTTGGGCCGAATATCAGTACCTACATACTACACCTACCTTATGCTTTTTACCCTCTGGTAGTAGTGGTGGTGGTCTGAATGTCTCAAAAACAGACTCTGGTCTGGTATATAGATTATAGTATAGTACAGATTTCGTGCGGGAACACACACACACATTCAGACAGAGACAGACCAACCAGATGAGAGCTAGGTGATATTAACGTGTGCGTTTGAGTGTGCCTGTCGCCATGTGATAATGACCATGTTATTTTCGCACATTTTCATTGTGTCATCGTTTCGTAGACAACCTAAAGTTCTTTAGAGCCTCAGCGTCCCAAGGGTACAAACAACACGTTTTCCCCCCTTCATTCTGCCCGAGCCTTAAGTTTTGTCTTTTTTCAATTTCTTTACAGCTATTAGCACTGTACAGCCTCAGAATAACAGAACATTATCCAATTATTAGGAATGGTGATGATGGTGAGTGACGACGAAGTAGAATGAAGACGAATAATAATAATATATATAATGCATCTAGCATTTCAAGTTAAGAATGAGTATAGGTATCGCTCCACAGACAATATTATAGGGATTATAGAACCACATATAGAACTATTTACATATACCTGCTATGCATAACTATATCAAGTGGACAGCAGCTGGGGTATACAAAAATATGAAGGAAAAATATAGGGAAATAAAGATTCTATCTAGTATGAAATATTTTCCATTCCCAATTCTCTATTTTTTTAATTTCTATTGTGTGTATATTTCTGTCACTTGTACGCTTGATTAAATGTTAAGATTCTCAATTCTGTCTGACTCTCTGTGTAATGACTGTGTATCAGTGGTCTGCATAGCGATATCTACTATGAGATGCCCAACTGTCCAACTGTCCAAATCCAAATCCAAAACCTCAACTAACTCACAGACTACAACTAATAATGCAAATATTATTTTTATTATATGCCTCTGGACTCTGGAAGTAAAGTGTGTGGGCTTTTGAATAGTCAAAAAGGCAGAGCTAAAAGTGACACTTGATGTGCTATATGTTCTTCATTGTTATTGTTTCCACGTCCATACGTCTATGTCCCCCTTTTCTTCAAGTAGTAAGTAGTTGGACTTTACTTTACCCTGAGAAAATTATCAATTACTTAACTCGGCTCCTTGTAATTGTAATGAATTCGTACTTGCAATATACACATTGGGTTTAAGTGCACTTACTTATTGTGCTTATTTTATGTTCTATTCCTTTTCGTAATTCATTATTAAAGCACAGACAGACATTTTCTCGTATTGGGCATTCCCAATGTTTTCTGTGGGATCATCCCCAAAACACTCAACTCGAGAATTATTTTTCTTAAAAAGTATTCTTTACTGCGGGATATGGATGGTTATGTGGCGCAGGTACCGACACCGATAATATTAGAACAATTCTGTAACCGTGGTCGGGAACGTATCTGGTCCGGGCCGATCCGGTCTGGCCCCGTCATGTGATGTTCATGGTGATGTAAAAGCAAAAGTAAAAAATATGCAACAATATACATATGTGCAATTATTACAATGAAAGACTATGAACATTACAGTACTAATACATAATATAGAATCACATATATACGTAGACCTTTTCCTTCCTCAGTTTCCTTTCTAATTCTTGGTTGTAAATGAAAATGTCTTACATATTTTAGTATCTGTATCACTTTTCATTTCTCCAACTCCAACTGTTAAACAGTATACTTAAAGCGCATAAGAGTTTCTGTCTTGTGTAGACTCATGATGATGAGGAGACATCTTTCAGTTATTTTCGAAAGAGAAACTTTGAATTTGAAATTTGCAAATATTTCTTTTACTGTGACTGCGAGAGCCTGGTGTTGAATATTGATTATGCATTGGTGTATTTATTTACTGTGTGCATGTCAAAAGGGATTTTGAGTGAGTAAAATGCTTGAGGTAGTAGTTATGTTCGTATTTATGTAGCACTTCACCCTTATTAGCACCGAAATGGTTTAAAGAAACTTTTCTATTACAGACCACGTAATTATGTATTAATGTAAAATATACATACGGCAACAACACCAACAAGCAGAGAGCACGCATGTATGCACATATAGCTACATGCGGCCCTCCTAATCTCCATCCATCCCTTTACCTGGCTGGCAGACCTGGCTGGCTGGCTGACTGGCTTAACGATCAGTCAGACATATGCTGTCATGTCATTGCCATTTGCTATATCTGAAGAAATTATAACCCTTTCTGACTAGTGAATTATAGCTGGCAAGGGATCCTCCGAGTGTGAGTACTCAATAAAAACTCGAATTAAAGTAAGTTCAAAAGGGTTAAGAAAACTGTAGTAATTAATTTAGTGATGCTATCAAGTATGTAAATAAATTAATCGCACCATTAATGCCTCCAATTACAAAGGAGAAATATGTGCACTCATGGGGACTAAATCCGAGCTGGCTATATGTACTACTTAATTGCGTAATTTGTAAAATAATAAATACTCCATCATCTCAAATTAAATTACGGACTCAATCATCCAAAACAAGGTATTAAATTGTGTGTGTGTGTGCAATCAAGATATGAGTGAACTACGTTGTCAGTTGTAAGTTGTAATTGTAATTACTTTCGCTTGAGAACCCTTTCTTTATGTCAACAACCAACAACAAAAACAAAGACAAGAAGACGTGTTTTTTAATGTGAGGGAATGTTCATTGTGGTGAGTACGTACATATAGGTATTAGGAATCACATAGGTGTATCTACACTTCACAGTAGTATATAGTCTAGCATTCGTTTTCATTTCTACGTCATTCCGTCCATGCACATACAAAACACAACACAGATTCTCTCTCTCTATCTCTCATTCTTGAGTCTTGAGTAAGCGACTGTGCATTATTATGTACCCCTTCCAACTTGATTTCCCTGCCTACCTGAAGAATTATATATTGTAGATCTACTCATTGTGGACTCCGACTGCAGTCTTGAACTTTACTTTGTCAAGGTAATAAAGTTGGCTGTAGTTGTAGTTGTCGACGTTGATGTACGCAGAAGACTTTTCTATATCGTTTTCTTATTTTCATTTTTCATGTCATGTACTTAAGCTAGTACATAGTAGATGAGTACACTCAATTTTTATCGAATGAGCAGTCATTACGGTCAAAGACTTACTTAATATGCATTTTTAGTACTTATATCAGTAATAAATTATTACAATTTTAAATTACTTGCTATCAAAAGAGGGCACCACTAAATTTAAATACTATTCAAAGAAGACGTGTGACTTTCAAAATGAGCTCGCACAATATTTCTAAAAATTATAATTCCAAGTTTGAAACAGTTTTCTAATGATATAATATGATTAATGAAGTCGGGAAGGTCAGGACTTTCAGGAATTTTTACTATAAAACAGGCGTGTTAAAGATGGTAGATTCAAAACTTGATACCAAAATCCAAAATTTGTGTTGTATTCTCCAGTTTATTAAATAAAGATTCTATTCAACATCAGTTAAGAGGCAAAATAATAGCGACAGACATCGTACATGACACAGACAGATACCGTAGAGGTTTCTAATACTAAGGGATAATTAGCTCCCGCAATTTTATTGATGAGTGAGTGGCAAATAGAAGTGAGGAAGCAGAAGCCATTTCGTAATACAAACTATACGTATAGATGCCTACATAGAAATCTACCATTAAGATGTGTGGCGGTAGGCAGTAGTACTGATATGTATGATAGGATATTTCTTGCGAAGAAAACAGAGTGTGAGTGCAGAATAGCAATATACTAGCAAAGTCAGTGTGATTGCTAGTGCTATATAGTCATAGTAAGCCAGCGTCTCAGGTAAAATGTTCTCATACACCTAGAATAACGATATAGCGAAACGATTAGCTTTTGTTCACCATATCGCGTACATATTCAACAAAATGGCTAAGACAAAACGGACAACGGACGGTATGTCGGAGACGTTTCAAATATATATTAAAAAATAATGCAAAAAAAAATTACAATCTTTCTATATAAGCTTATACTTACTCCTTTTTGTGTGTCTCGAGGAACAGAAAGAATAAAACCACATTTTCCAGAGGCTTCCCCCTCTCATGTTTCTACAGGCCATGCAATAATAATAATACAGATAATTATTCATGCATCATTCATGGAAAGAGGATAGACAATAAAAGTGATAGAGACTATTTATTTAATATTTTATCACTTCACATTTATTTTATTGTTAGTCTCTTGCTTGCTTGGAATATTGCAGTCCGTCAAGTTTTATAATTTATGCTAAACTTCGTGTCAATAAGTATGTGTATATGTACCTACATTTACACGAGACACCCTCAGCCTCCAACCACAAAGATGAACCCATCTTGTTAAAAAAAGAATCTTTTGCCAATTATGCATATACATATATTCCAACTCCCCAGAATTTTAGTCTGTATAGGAATTATTGAAGATGAAAGTTTAATTGAAGTGATGATTACATAGGGTTATAATTTACTTACATACGCATTGCTAAACGGCAATAATGGATGCATTTTCCCATTTTCCAAGAGCCATCTCTCTAGTGGCATCAATTATCATGGCGTGAAATTTGCCAAAATATTATAATATTTTCCAGCTTATAATATTCTTATCCTTACTTATCGTTAGTAGTCTTACGTGTCTGCTCCAGGTTACAATTTTAATTCTACCATTTCTACCATTCTCGGCGAATAAAAATATAAAATATACCGACCGACGTACATACTTGCAAAAAAAGAAATTGAAAAAAACAGTATCGTCTGCTTGCAACTTGCAGAGTACACCGTTAAAAAAAATAAGGCACAACAAGGTTATGATGGACTTACAGGTGTCTCTATAAGGCTAAATGGACATCTGTCTATGTATGTCTGGGCCTTAGGATTCAGATTATGAGAATATAGGTACAGGTTGTTTTGGAAAATTTTCCAGCCCCTTCTGTAGTGATTAATATTTTGAGGACGTAGCCTAATGAGATTCATGGAGCATTGGATTAATAGTGTTCCAGAGACCAGACGTTGAGAGCCAGAACCAGCACCAGCACTTGAGCCATAGTGTCTGCTGCATTTGAAAAAATACAAGAAACTTGGAATCATATACTATAATATACATTATTACCTATTTCATATTATATTTCGGAGGCTTTATGACACGTTTTTGTGTATAGCGTTGGAAAGACAAAAGAAAAAAATTGAAGAGTCCAAAAACTCTCAAGGAATCATCACCATCATAAATTACTC
This sequence comes from Dicyrtomina saundersi, assembly GCA_034695245.1. Lineage (NCBI taxonomy): Eukaryota > Metazoa > Arthropoda > Collembola > Symphypleona > Dicyrtomidae > Dicyrtomina > Dicyrtomina saundersi. The sequence continues at coordinate 6,942 of JAQFZE010002598.1, read as the reverse complement.
TATACACTCCTTTCAAGATTCCTGTATATATTCCTTGCATTTTCTAAATAGCCTTCGAGGTGTCTCAAAGTGAGCATTAGCATTGCATTAATGCATTGTTAGCCACACTTACGACATGAACATCCGTCAGATGTGCTGAGGAGCTACTACATTGCACACACTACTCTAAATATATTCAAATTCTTGGCTTTGGGTTTTTAATTAGGTATGTATACAAGATGGTAAATCTTCTCTGACTGGATCTTCTTTTGATCACGCTATATAGCTAAAAAGTATTTTATAGAATATCATTATTTCATAGATTTTGGAACGGGTCCGTGCCGGCACGGCTCGTCCCGTATTAATTCCTAATCGTAATCGCAGTCGTAATTTATATTTATAGCATAAAAGAAGCAGAGATGTTGAGTCCCATTCCGAACCAGTACCAGTACACCATAGTCCCATAGTATAGCACCAGAATGGCTCTTCTTCATCAAATCTCGTATGTTGCTCCATCTGCTCATCTCCTATCTCTCTTCACATGTAATATAGAGTCTTGGAATTATCAAATGTTTCCGTGTATCAACAACAAGTTAATGATAAGATATACGTTAGTCATTTGTAATCTGTAATTTTATACCCTTAATCTCTCCACAATAAGTACCTATAGTTTGTTGGATGGCTCCAAAAATCGGCAAGGCCGTAGAAATCACGATGAAGAAGGAGACTCTCGATAAATTTCCTTCCCAACAACTTCCAATGGCCGAACCATCAGCCTCGTTTGTCCTGTCCTGCAATAATAATAATATTATATACTCCCCAATCTACATACAGCAACACACAGCACATGGAACAACACAGACGACTGCAGACGAACGGACAAACAACTTTGAAAAAAGGTAATAGGTGCGTAAATAGACGTACACGTAATTATGTATAAACTCTGACTAGTGAGATGAGCGCTCATTTTATTTTGCTTCTATATAATTTTAGGCTGTATGGGAAGATGCTGAAAAGTCTGAACTGGAGATGGTGAAGGAAGCAGTGAGTATACACGGAGGGAAATATAGTACAAAATATCATAATTTAGATTTTGAATTCGGAATAATGCAAATTCATTCCATACAACACAGTATAGCACACAGACCCAGGGAGCAAAAGCCAGGGACAGGGCTCACTACACCATAGAAGCTATATCTATATCATTATTATTTATGCAGATAATTAAACGGCGACAGTAACAGATAAGCATTATGGGAGCTGAAACGTTCTGCTGAGGCTGCTGCTGTTGCTGTTGAATTGAATTAATTTGAAATTGGAAACAAGTGAATAATATATTTTAAGTAAAGGTAAAATGTGTTGCAATGGAGCCAAAGCCCCTTCAAATTTTACGCTAATTTTCTATTTTTCCTTGTCCTATACCAAAGTCCATAATCCATAATAATATGGTTACATAGATGAATTGAAGTTAATGGAGTGTTGGAGGTATTATGGGATGGACTGCAGAGGCAGATGAGGCAGGCGCTGAGTCCTTTCCTCATCTTTATTCACTAGTAAAAGATAAACAACGACAGTCTGAGTGACGTGAATATGGTTATGATCATCATTACCATTACGACTGCTGGCATTCTAAAAATGTTTGAATGCAAAATATGATATGTTTAGAAATCTAATTTTGCAAAAAGAAAAACCCAGAGCGTGTGCTGTGTGATATATGGTATTATATTTTTATATAGGTATGTAGGTACATTATATAAAAGGGTGGATATGCTCTGCATACAGTCAGGTAATGTGTTCTCCCATGTATATGCATGCATATAGGTAGTTGCTACTTTGCTACGGATGTTGTTTTCGAGTAGAAGTGCTGATCATGACATAATGGAAATGGGAATTCATGGAGATTCCTCAATTACTCTGTATGGATGGAATGTCTGGATTTGAAATTCAAGAATCCAGCAAATAAAAAGCAACAAGTGATCAACTGTGTAGAGAGTCACATCCCCTGTATAAATACTTCATTTTGAGTGAGCAAAGGAATTTTTCTTTAATTTGAGCTTTAATTTTTTGTTCGACTATTACAAGTACAAGCTTCCTCACACATCACCACACAATCCATTTTTTTTCTTTCTACCTCTTGTAATTCCAACAAGGTTTTTTCCCCTCATCTTCTTCTTCTTCTTCGTCTTGGTCTTCGTCTTGGTCTTGGTCTTCTATTCAATTTTGCAAAATGTGTTCATTCCTCCTCGTCCTCCTCATCCTCATATCGCGTTCCTTTTTTCATTTATTCATTTCCATTTCCATTTTAGATGCTGACTCAGAAAATCAAGATAGTTTCATTCCGTTACCCTCAAGCTCCATATAATTATGACATTTATTATTAGTATGTACGCGTCAATGTAAATTTCCCAGATTGAATCATCTCCCCTCATCTCTCCTCCATAGATAAAGAAAGCATTAAAGATTTTTATCCGAATTTACACTGTAACTTATGTATATTACTACAATGGTAAATGGATACTTTGAGTAAGTACACATACTACTCCTGCTACTACTATTACTACTACTACTACTCCTATTGAGATGCTCGTGCGACTCAAAGTGATACGTCTTGTCTGATTCTGATTCTCATGTCTGGATATCTGTAGGAGTAGACATATAAATAGAAAACAGATAGCAATGATCTTTTAACAAACAATTATTATTGCTACTATTATTATTATTATGACTCGTTACTATTACAAGTAGATTGAGATGGAATTTCTGTGGACGAATGGACAGGGACATGACGTGTGTGTTTTATATTTGAGACTGGACTCGAAACTGACCAGACATTAAGTATACTATATGCATTTCTGAAAATTGTATAAGAGGGCTAGACCAGCAACCTCAGGACCAGGACCAGGACCATTACCAGCACCAGTACCTGCTATACTATGTAGTAAGTACCTACTGCTGCATTTTCCACTCGGACTGGAAAAGAATATAAAAACCTGTGTGAGGTTAACTCATGTTTTCTTTACTTTTTGAGCTATTGATGTGAAGGCATATAGCTATTATTGGTATGTGTGAGGCATTGTTCAAGTTAAAGATAGTCCATTGGCATTGGCAGTGGTGGCAGTGGAAGTCCGGAGTCCAGTGTGAAGTCTGTGAAGAAGAGAAGAAGTGATGAAGAGATAACGAGAGACATTGACAAAACTCAGCACTTCACTAGAGAATAAGAAATTGAAATCTTTTTAATTGTTTTCCTATAGATATACCCACATACGTATTTCCTGAGCTCCAACATACTCGCTGTATGTCTCTGTATGTAAGACGGTAGACAGAAAAGTGGCATCTGTATTATTGTATCAGTATTGCATTGTATGCTGGTTCTGGTTCTGGTTCTAGTATACACAGTAGTGCATGTGACTCAGTAACTCTGGACTGGACGGTGTGAGTGTGAGTGAAAAAGCAAAAGTTTCAAAAGTATATAATACGTATACGTGCATAGTTAAGACTCAAGTCAGTAGGTATCAATGGCCATCAAATTGGACAAAAGAGGAAAAAAGATTTTAGCAAAGTTGGAGTGGGTAGAGAAAGAGAGAGAGAGAACTTTACTCGGCTATTATTAAATAAATTCTTGATATATTTTTTATATTTGAAAATGAGAACGCCTACACATTAACCTTATCCGGAATGAGACTTAAATTTTCAGAGATTTATCTCATCTTTATCATTATTTAGCTATCTATGTAGAAATCCTGCAAGCTAAAAATACGTTTACCTCGTCCACCCTCTTCCCCCACTATGTTACCACTGTAGCACTGGAGCTCCTATTATGTACAGGTAAAACACATACATTGTATGCAATGTAGTGTACATGGAGCATTGTACATAGTACCTACTTACCTACCTATATTATGAGTACGGATGGTCATGAAAAATTCTAAATGAGCTTAATTTTTTCGCAGATTTATTTTTACTCCTCTCGCTGCTCCACACTAATTCCTTCTGTTGTACCAATGTGCCATATATTTAATAGATGAGTATCCTTTAGATTTTATGTATGTAGTTTAAGTATACAATAATGCTCCCCCATAAATACTACCTACAAATATCCCACATTTCCACAGAAAAAACTGGAAGAAAAAAAACATTTAAAAATATAAAAAAAAAGGGGATTAGAGATACTCCATTCACATTATTCATTATACTATGTCTACATATACATATATCAGGAGGGTTATAACATTAGCATAGGAAAATATACAAGAAAAACCTATAATATAATACATAATCATAGGTGTATAAAATAACATAAACTTAGCTGGGAGGATTAGAATTAGACTGCGACTGAAGGTGTCTATATGGTGTCTGTCTTAATGTCTGTACATATATCTCTCGTTATACCTCCATACAGATGCTATGATTGTATATGATGATGGTGGTAATGGTAATGATACACTTGTACATGATTTTGCAAATCTTATTCAAGTATGTTTTTCCGTACCTACTTGGTGTAAATGTAATTAAGACTGTTGTGAGAATCCTATTATGTCTTTATCCACAACTTAGTTCTGGTCATTTTTTTTTCACCCTCCTCTCATTTCATGTATGTATGTACATGCTCCCTCCATTATGTCATAATGCGGAGTCCACATCTCTGTTTTCTGTCTCATTTAATCAGGTAGTAGCTCCAGCTCGGTTGTATGTACCTACCTACTTGTAATTGCGCACAATACAAATACAACTACTGGTACAACTCTGCATGTAACTTACTTACTTTGCTTTAAATTATATTTTTCCTTCTCTTTTTACTTGGCCAACTAAATTACTTAATATCAGAGGAGTATTTGCAGTAGAATTACTTATTTCTTTTACACTTTTGTACGAATTTACCCGTTTACTACGTAGTAGGTACCCCAGACTCGTTCAATCTGTACAGCCTATCCACAGTTTAGAGCCAACAAAGCACAAAATTAACATTTTTTTGTTGGATTATCCCAATTATATTTTTTCATCTCACTACACTACTACTAACAAAAGTTGGTCTCCGAGCACATCTTCACAGCTTCTATTATTTTTCTAAATTATAAACTAATTAATGGTTGAACTTGTTTCTTGGTTCAGTTCTAATTAGATTGTATATTTTCTAAATGATAGGCACACCTGTGTAGTACATAAAATTCCTATGTAGAAAATGACGCAATGATATCAAAGGAAGGTAATGGGGATAGTAGATATAGTTAAGTGTAATAATGTTGATATGTCATTAGTACAATTCTGTATAGTAGTGCGGTCACGGTGGAAGTATGGAAGGGATGAGATGACTTTGACTGTTAGTGGTGTTACAGTGTTGGGATATGGGATGAGGATGGGACGGATGAATGGATATTACAAGTTTGTACATTATACACTGACACAGAGAAATATGAAAAATATATATGGATATGGACATGGATGGACATTTTTGCCCAAGGGCTTTAGCTTCAGTTTGCCGTTAACTTTGTAATACAACACTTGTCAAGAAGACAACATATTACCTTCTCTCTCTCTCTTCTCTTCTGTTCGGATCACTTGAGTGTGTGAAGACGAACATTGTGGGTGGAGGCAGAGATTGATGTGATGACTCCAAACGGCAATCGCCAACTCCAAAAAGTCTCAAAAGCAAAATGTGAAGTGTCCGTAAGTACGACGACTGTGTCGATGTAAAGTAAAGTGTAAAGTGCAAACTTACCTTGCATGGCCATGTAATGGCATGGCGATGGCATGGTGATGAACCTGAACTCCCGGGCGTCTTTTTTTTCATTTCCCCCTCGAGATATATCAGAGACGAGATCACCAGACCAGACCATAGCACCTTAGCCTCATATCTTCTTCTTCTTCTTGAAGAGTAAATTACATGTAGAATTGTGTACAGAACAGGGATTACGGTAATTATTATGTACCTTTTAGCTGGGTACATTACTGACTATGACTTGTACAATCTCAAATGCAATTGACATAAACCATTATGTACTGTAACATTGTTGCTGCTGGACATGAGGATTTTCTTGAACCGGTGCTGTGGTTTTTTCGTTGGGGTTTCCATATGTGTACCACACGATGCTCGTCATGCACAAGATGAAGATGTTCAACTGATGACATAAAAGATTCCGTATTGTATATTGTTTTATAAGTGGGGAAATTACTGAGCGAGTTGCCCTATTGTTTCCTTACATGATTTTTCTTCTTGGCAATTGAAATTAACTTAAATTATATGCACTATATACTCTATGTAGTGAGTATAGTGGAATCCATTGCATTGTAGAAACTGGAATAGTATTATTATGTATTATGTATGATTGCCATGAGAATAAAATATTTAATTCAATTGGATTTGGTTTTGGGGTTGGACTGTGTAAAAGGAATAAAATGAAATGTTTCTTCTATATGATTCCTATATAGCTGTGGCTCTCACAATCAGTAAAGTATACAAGTAATTTAAATCTAACTAAGGTAACATTTTCAAATCATGGTAAGGTCAGTTGAAGTCCTTATTAGCTGTACAAATTAGGGAACACCAGAACAAGGCAAGCAGACAGATGAGAGAGAGAGAGACTCATACTCACTAGTCAGTCTCAACTCAAGAGGGAGAGAGAAAGAGAAAACATTTTACAGTTTTTAGATATTTTTTTAAAGTTGTACATATCACTTGATTCATCAACCGAACCCAGAGCCAGAGACCCAGACAGACGGGAAATACAAGTCATATAGCCAGAGTTATATTGTCAGTTGATGCAGAGTTTTTAGTGTTTGATTTGAACATTTTGAAATTTGACTCGCCAGCGTACAAATTTATGACACGAACATGACATGATGATGCAGCTGAAAAAAAAATCAACTTACAGCTGATCTACACACTACAAGCAACCAGCAACCAGGGTCTCTCCTTTTCTCTATATACTCTATACAGTATTATCTCTATAGCTATTTGTAAATATT
>JAQFZE010002597.1:0-14221 GCA_034695245.1 Dicyrtomina saundersi | reverse complement strand
AATGAACATGTCTGAGTATTTCTGTTAATTATAAGAAAATAGTAATAAAATCGTACACTCATATTAATAAAGGAATTTGACCTTTATTTGCACCTAAACTTAATGAATCTCGTGAAACGTGCTATTCTAGCGTTTTAACAAGGTTGGATACCATCAGCCCCCGCAGACTTTTACGGACTGAAACTCCACACATTAGCTGCACCTTTCTTTCAGTGACAATCTCTGAGCAGTTATACAATCCTAAAAATTGCATACCATGTTCAGTAACATGCACCTCCCCAACATCTAGCCCAGGAAAGTGATGCCGAAGAAACACATCCAGAGTCTTTTCCATAGACGTCGTAGACCTTTCTGTAACATCATCATAAATTGACTTCAGTATCCTTATCACATTACCCTCCAGGCTTCGCAGACACTTTACAGCATCTCCAAACTTACCCCACTACAAAAATCGGTCCATGACCTTCTTTTTGCACATCGCACAGCAGACAAATAAACATTGCGAGCTTCCTTATACTCCTTTCATATGACAGGGTCGCGTCGGTGACAACCCATTCTCTTGAAGAAAGTGGTTACACCCACACGAAGAGCTGTGAGCTCATTTGTCCACCATGACGCCACCCTATCTCGTCGTTTAAATGTCCTTAGCGGGCATACCTCATCAAGAGAATTCATCATAGCCTTACCAATGGCAGCCGCTTCAGCATTACGATCATCAACACTGTACATCTGCCCATCAGTAACCATATGAACCTTTCCCTTAAACAAGTAAAATATCTGCTCCAGTCCACTTTTCTAATATTTCTACAGCAAACAGCCACTGGCAGGCCAGCCGTGACACAGAAACAAATGTACCTGTGATCAGACTGATTCCTCATCCGACACAGTCCATCCATCAACCCATGCCTCAGCTAGTCTATTTGCCAGCGTGATGTCAATCACCTCACTTCTATTTGCTACAACAAACGTAGAAGCACTACCCTGATTCACAACCGAATTCTTTCAGTAAGACATCCTATCTTAATAATTGTTTCAGACTATAATGGTTTGCTATTTGGGTTTTTTATTAATAAATTTACTCCTCTTAAATGAGTCTTCAAAAATAAACTGACGAGGGAAACCATCGAATAAATCTAAAGCTTTAGAAAGGTGATAAAAATACATAGAGTATTGTGTACCCTCAAAAGCTCCAAGTAACTTACTGTCGACATTATATGCGTTTTTTCTATTTCAAATCCATAAATAATCCATTTTTATCATTGTGTATAACTTGTTCCCTCAAAGTCCATTAATAAATTTTAATCAAAATAGCCTTCTATCAGCAAAACGAATAATTTGTCCCCTCGAATGCCATAAATAACCCCAAATCGACAGTAATATATATTTTTAACCTTCATTGACCATATAGAAAATTATGTACTAAATCCAAACTAAACGAGTAAATTATCAAAGCGAGTAACCTACGTAGCGTTGTTGTTTTCAACTGGTTTCAACTGTTGGCACTAGTTTAGTTTTAAGTTAGCTGTTTGAGTTAAGGTATTTAAATTTGTGCCTCTAATAAAAAATACTAAATCATTCGCAAAAACGGTGTAGTCAGTACCGATTAGTGCTTCTCCTACATTATTTTAGTACATTAAAAATAGTAGTCGGGCTAGAATTAAACCCTGGGGCAGTCCACAATTAGGATCAAAATTTTCAGATACAAAAGCATTATTTTTTACAATAAATGTTGTATTCGTGAAGTAATTACATAGAAGTTTCACTAGTTTACGATCAATCTTAAATTTTGTTAACAGTAATTCTAATAATGTATAGTGATCTACGTGATCAAACGCTGTTTTAAGGTCGACAAGGATAGCAGTTACTTTTGATTTAAAGTCATTTTACTTACTTAATAATTCAAATATAAATACAGACAATGCAGCTTCACACGAGCGATGTTTTCTAAAGCCATATTGATTAGTGTCAAGCATATCTTTCTCTTCTGTGATTACTTATTATACGGTAAATGACTTTTTATGGTAGTTTACTTAATATTGGGAAGTTAGAAATCGGTCTATAGGAAGAAGCTTCAAGCAGGCTACCTTTACACTTAAATAGTGGGCTTATTGTCGCGCGTTTAAAGGCGTCTGGGATAATAACTTGCTTTAGAAATTCATTAAAGAGTTAGGTTAAAGGAGTGCACAGTCCTTAAAACTAAGAGGATTTAACATTCTTAAGCTTAGAGAAACATCAATTGGTTCTATATTACCCTTTTGTTATCTTTATCTATATTATCAAAGTTCAATTTACTGCATAATTAAAACCGACAATTGCACGACATACTAGGTAACCATATATGTCTGTCACCCAAAATTTTACTAGTTTAATTCGGTGGTTAACCAATTATAGTCCATTTGACAATTTTCAAGATCTTATTGTGACCAACAGCCCAAACCAACCTTCCTGGATCATGGCCAATAATTTTATATGTTACTTTAGACACCAATTTATGTCTAACACACAATTTTCAACTAAATTAAGTTGCAGGTTCTTTACTTATGATTAATCTAAATGTAACTGTCCTTCATCAAAATACAATTTTGTTGCCAGACCTATGCAACTCTCTATTTAATTCAACAGGTAGTGAAAGGGAAGGCCGGGCTGCTGGTTGCCGAAATCGCTCTAGAGGAGTATTGAAACCAATAAGCTATTGCGACGTGGCGTCCAGCATTCAGTGGTCTGCGGCTACGCCTGAAAACACTTTTCAATACAGCGATGCAGATTAATTTATTCTTTTATTCCGGTCTACAGCAACATTTGTAACTAGCAGCTAAGCACAAATTACCACCATGATCAGTGATGGGCACTTGATTTGTCAACCTTGTTTTTCCTTATTTCCTATCCATACAGTTTCTTCTTCCTATATTCTTCCTAAAGTTCTTCAGCCTGCCTATTTCCTACTTATTTTTTACGCCAAAAAATCAGCCTACCTAAATCCAACTTTATTTCTCTAAATTGCCTAAAATCCTTCCTATTTTTCTAAAATATTGCAGCAGGTTCCTCTAGATAGAATACCTTTTATTTTTTGTCGTTAAAATTAATAACGAGTTTTTAATCATTTACAAATAAAAGCAACATTGTCAATGTTTCTTCTAAATTGTTTTAAAAAAGGAACAACCCATGAAAAAGCTGCTTTGTTTGTTTTAGTTTAGATTTTGTTGCATTATCATGTGCAGTTGCACTGCCTAAAGTTCGTAGCAATCGACTATATTGAAATATATTATTTTTTGCCCTTTACAGGTTTCTATTTTCTTTAAGTACCTCCTTAGTACATTTTTACATCGGATTCTTATTTTTCAAAAACAACAAAAATCTGTTCAAGTTGATTATAAAGTGCCAAATGATGTACAACTGTTTTTTTATGGAAATGAAGTGGAGCAAGTATGGATATTTTGGTACTTAGGGATTATTGTTGATTCTAACCTTGATTTATTTTAGTATTATGTGAATATTTTTGAATACGGATTTACTGGCATTAGAATAATTTGATTTGAATTTACTATTTTAATATTTTATTTATTTTATTAGGTGTATATGATGGTGTCTGTTATAATAAAACAGTACAGTTGTACTGAACTAATTTGACACTTTAATAATGATCACTCAAACTCAAGCAATCTTGAGATGTCATCTCACGATTACTTAAACAGATTTATATAAAAATATATCGATATCGAAGCTTTTCATAAATTTTATTGATTGCTAAAGATTACAAATTATTTATGTATAAATTATTATATAAATTATGTATACTAAATATTATTCAATCTCAATAAAATTCATTTTTAGGTTTTTGTTAACAGTATGTTGGACAAAATCAGAGACCCATCGATTCACCCCTTCCTATAGATTTAAAGGATATTTTTGCCTATCCTTAATTTCTAGCTATATTTTTCTGCCTATTTTATACGCAAAAAAGGCTAAAAAACTTGCCTCCGTATTTTGCTTTCCTATAAATGCTACAATTTTCGTCCGTCCTATATCCTAGCCTATTTTATAGAACCTTTTTATAGGAAGAAGCCCACGATTGAGCATGATGAGAAGCCTAATGCGGTTTAGTTCAACACTATATACAATAAACAGTAAAAATTCAAAAGAGTCATACAATACAATAATTAGGGTGAGGAGGAGTAGGAGTGGAACAGCCGACGGCGGACAGCGGAGATCGGACACACTGATTTGAATTTTATTAATATGGAGATTAGCAAGAATTGAGCCCTAGACAGTTAAGTTAGATTTGTTGATGTACTATATAATTTTGCCAGCCGTAGTTGTGTAATAATGCCATTAACTATGATTAATGATTATTAGTATTCAGTATACTATTGAATTTTATTTATTCAATATCGTCTCTAGCCTAGTTTACAATTAGGGAGAGGACGTGTACACGCGGCTTACAAGTACGGTGATCCAGACTCGACTGACGACATACTCCGATAAACACCATGTACATGACATGAACATACACTAATACAACATTCCCCCTTTAAACTCATAATAAAATAACATTATAAAATTCCTTAAAGAGCACACTACTTAGTTTACAACTCAACTAAATAGTGCAATGCAACTAACTAATGAACAGAGATGTCTTATTAAGTACATTTCTACTTAATAGGACCATTCCACAAATTCCTAACAAAACCAAATCAGAAAATTTCTAAATATTATGATATTAACTATCATCTACAAATCCATACGAACACGGGGCTTTACAACTCTTCCACTTTGGGTTACAATTGGAGCACTATTCGATAAACTTACTGGAGTTTTCTTTGCTGGCGGCTTTTGCTTACTAACAGATTTTGGAATCGGCAGAACTTCAGTTTCCACCGATACACGTTTACTAAACTCATCTACCAGATTATTAGTATCCAGCAGATCCGGATCAACAATAACTTCGTCGTCGGGAATATCTTCACGATGAGCATCGGTAAGATGGTATGAATTTCTGCGATAATCCCCACCACGAGTTTCTACGATAAAAGACCGTAGAGCATCAGTTTCTTCTTTAATTTCTCCCCACGTCTTCTTATCCCGGACCCAAACAACGTCACTCTTCTTGATATTTTTCTCAGGTACAACCCCATGATGACGATTATAATCCCTGGACTGTTGAATTCTTCGGAATTCTTCTTTTTCACGTAAAACACTGTTAGGAACTAAATTCGGAATAAGGGACGATGGAACCATGGGCACTGTAGTACGCAATTCACGATTAAATAACAGTTCAGCTGGACTAAACCCATTTCCTAACGGCGATGAACGATAAGACAACAGAGCAATGTACGGGTAACGATTTTTCTTCTGCGGAGACTTGACAATTTTCACTGCCGCTTCAGCCATACCATTGCTTTGAGGAAAAACGGGGCTTGATGTTCAATGACAAAATCCCCATTCAGCAGCAAATTGTTAAAACTCAGATGTACGCACTGGTTCAAACTGCAAGCCGTTGTCACTAAGAATTTCCTCCGGAATTCCATGTCTGGCAAAAATCGACTTACAGTGAGAAAACACCGCCGCTGAAGTCAAACTTTCTAGACGAGCCACTTCTGGAAAACGAGAAAAATAGTCAATGACAATCAAATACCAATAGTTTTCGAATTTGTACAGATCCATGGCTACGCGTTGCCATGGTCTTTCAGGAAACTCAGATGACATCAACGGTTCATGGTGGTCCTTGCGACTTTTAACACAAACGGAGCACCTAGTTATAAGATTTTCGATATCGACAGATATCCCAGGCCACCAAACGGATTCACGGGCCCGGGCACGACACTTTGTGATGCCTAAATGTCCACTATGAATTCGATGGAGAACTTCCTCACGCATCTTCTCTGGAATGATAATTCTGCATCCCCTCATTATCAAACCTTGTTGAACAGAAATATCAACGCGCACATTCCAGTATAATTTTAATAAGGGATGACTTACGGACTCTGGCCAGCCACTAACACTGAATTCGGCAACTTTTTGAAGCACCAAATCAGAATGCTGAGCCTTTTTTATTTCTTTTAATTTAGATGGGGTCGCTGGCAATGATGACAATATGACATTGACGTGAGCTGTGACTTCCTCTTCAAAATCATTGTTTCCTATTTCAGGAAGGGGTCGTCTCGACAAAGCATCAGCGACTAACATTTCTTTTCCCGGCTTGTATACAACTTTTGCAGGGAAACGCATCATCCGCATCCTAAATCTTTGTAGTCTCGGTGTCAAATCGTCTAAATTTTTGGTACTAAAAATAGGGACTAAAGGTTTATGATCAGTCTTCAAAATAAATAATTTCAAACCAATTAGGAAATCCTTTAACCTCTCACAAGCCCATGTTGATGCAAGTGATTCTTTTTCGATCTGCGCATACCGTTTTTCGGTATCTGTTAACGTCCGAGATGCGTAAGCAACTACCCAAATGGCCCCATCTTCCCCTTTTTGAAGAATAACTGCTCCAAGGCCATATGAAGATGAATCGGCCGATACAATCGTATCCAAGTTTGGATTGTAGAAAGCCAACACAGGATGGGTTGACAGAATTTTCTTCAACTGCTCAAACGATACCTTCTGAGTTGGTCCCCACAGGAAATCGTTGTCCTTACGCAACAAATCGTACAACGGATGTAGAATTTCTGTAAGAGTAGGAATAAACCGACAAACATTAATTAACAAGACCTTAGAATTGTCGGAGTTCTGACACGTTCGTAGGAGCTTCAAACTTTTGGATGGCTTCTACTTTCTTGTCATCCGGATGCACTCCGGTCTCATCAATTCGGTGTCCTAAATAATCAATTGAGGTCACACCAAATTCACACTTTTCAAAGTTAACAGTAAGACCCGCCTGTACTAATCTGTTCAACACTTCACGGGTTTTAAAATCATTTTCCTAAATTGTAGCCCCCCACCCGATTATATCATCAATTGTGCACTTAACTTTAGAAATATCTTTTAAAATTTCCATCATCCGACACTGAAACACTTCAGGGGCTGAGGTTATTCCAAATGGCAGCCGCAAATAACAATAACGACCAAACGGAGTAATGAATGTGGTTCACTTGGTAGATGATGGCGCAAGCTCAATCTGCCAAAAGCTGTCATTACAGTCAATTTTGAAATAATATTTACCTCCACTCAATTGACCCAAAGTATGTTCTGTAGAAGGCATGAGGAACAACTCCCGCTTAACACTTTGATTTAAACGGGACAAATCGACACAAATTCTGATGCCTCCAGATTGCTTTCCGGTGATTACCATGGGAGCGCACCATTCAGTAGCTTCACTAACAGGCTCAATGACCCCCAACTTTACCATGTCTTTTAACTTTTCTTTCAGCTTTGGAAGTAGCGGGATAGCAACTCGACGAGGAGAGTGTAGAGCGAACGGAACTGCATTAGGTTTAAGCTTGACCTCATACGGGGGACTGATTTTTCCTAACCCCGTAAACAATAATGAAAATTCTTTCTTGACATCAATAGTTGTTTGTTGTTCCCCAACACTGTAGACTCGCTTGACAAGATTCAACCCCTCACATGCACGTACATTCAACAATGGTCTAGACAAATCACGCACAATGTACATTTTCTCATTTATGTGATTTTCTTTAAATTTTAAATGTGCATTTAACAAACCTACAGTTTTTAACTTTGTTCCATCTGGACCGTTGAGGGTTAGACTAGTCTTGTCTAAAAAACCGGTTTCCTTCAGATGTTGTAGGTAGAACGAATGTGCAAGGACTGTCACATCGGCCCCTGAATCTAGTTTAAAACGAACAGGAACACAATTAACATTTATTACTTCCGACCAGCGCTTTTCACGATCTTCGTTGTCTTGACGTGTAATTGCACATGTCACAACACCCAAAAAAGTATCTGAAATATTTGTAACACTTCCGACAGTTTTAGCAACACTAGTATGACACATTTTAGCGAAATGCCCAGTTTTCTTGCATTTATTGCACTCCTTTTCCTTGGCTGGACATACTTTATGTGTATTCGGATACCCGAACTGTTTGCACTTTGCCGATTGAGAAGAGGATTTGGAATTGCCTTGGTACTTGTTACGAGAATTATTATTTTGAGTGTGGGACTGCTGTTGACTGTTGTAATTTTTCTTCCCACCATCCTGCTTAGGCTTTTGTTGTAGGTAATTCACCATTTGAGTCTTGCCTGTCTGTAGTAGCTCTTCTTGCTGTTTTTTCACAGCCTCGTGCTGACGGACGGTAGTAACTGCAGTCTCCAATGTGAGTGCTGTCTGCAGTTGCAGTTTTTCAGAGAGCCGTTTTTCACGCACGCCAACCACTATACGATCTTGAATCATTTCATCCAACAGAGTGCTATAGTTACATGATTCACTTAAAACATGCAGCTCTGTGATGAATGACTCCACTGCCTCGCCTTCCTGCTGGAACCGAGAGTTGAACATAGCACGTTCGTATATTATGTTCTGCTTCACTACAAAGTGAGAGTCGAATTTGGCCATTACTTCTCAAGAATCTCAGAATATCATCCGCTAGATCACCCATGTGATATATGAGGGCATTGATTTGCTCCGGTTCACCTTTCTCGCCAAGGCCGGACGCAGTAAGGAAGCGCTCAAATCTTCTTTTCCATCTCGGCCATGCGGACGGAGTCGTAAAGGTGAACGGTTTCGGTGCCGTAACTTGGTAGGACGCCATATTAAAAATCACTTAATTTTCACAGCACGCCTTCAAAGAAAGTTACAACAAATTAAAAATAAAATTAATTTTATTTCAAAACAATGAACTCCGAAACACTTATGACGAAAGTTCCCTTTTCCGATGTTAATGTTTCTTGTGCAGCACAAAATAGGTATTTATAATTGTCAATTTTTGCTCGCACTACTAACAATCGAAACTGCCCACAAAATCTGTCACAATTAGGTTCGTATCAACTACGCTGCCACCATAAGTAATAATGCCATTAACTATGATTAATGATTATTAGTATTCAGTATACTATTGAATTGTATTTATTCAATATCGTCTCTAGCCTAGTTTACAATTAGGGAGAGGACGTGTACACGCGGCTTACAAGTACGGTGATCCAGACTCGACTGACGACATACTCCGATGTACACCATGTACATGACATGAACATACACTAATACAACAGAAGTGTACATAACAGTACATGTCGTAACCCATTTTGAGTTGTTTTACTAGTTTCTGTAATGTTTTTAAATTCCTACCCCACCCACGCATCTTATAACCTCATACGGCATAGCTCCCTAATTCAACTTTAAAATTTTCGTCACGCTACTAAAATTTGTGACACACGTCATTGCGCATACTTCTGCCTCCCCCCTCCACACACAATAATTTACACGACGTCATTTATTAGTCCAGTCATGCAGTATTTCCATATGAAATACATATTTCATGCAAATAGAGAATTTCTTAAGGGATTTCCCATGTTCAATTTTAAACATGCTTACATATATACGTACTTTTTGTGAACCCGAGAGACATTTGACTGGCGTTTGGAACTGTAGGCAGGCTAAGCTCTGGATATCAGCAACGTTGTAAGGTAATGCGTTGATCGTACGATATCCTAGGTATCAATTTAGGTGGTTGATTGGGCTAGTTACTGGGCATGGGGCTTAGGGTATTCAAGGCTTGGAAATCAGAGTAATCATGGACTCTCCACATTGCAAGCACTAAGGGGGGGGGAGGATGATACCCCGATTCAATTTCTGACATGTCCAGCGTTTGTGTTAGTGAGAAACCTGTACCTTGGTGGTTGCATCATCTCCTTGGAAATGTTGGGTCAGGGATCAGTAGGTCAGCTCGTAGCGTTCTAGCGGGCCAAAAGCAGGCTAACTTACTGACCTGGAGTGTGTGTTCTTCTTTTTCATGTGGATTCTGCAATAGGCCATAACAAATAAGTCCTCAGAAGCGTCAGTCTCACAAGTGGTTAAACACAAAGGGGGGAGGCAGGCAGTTGCAATAGGTAAGCTTACAAAAAAAGTGACATTGAAAATTCCAAAATAGTACTAAGCAATATATGAAGAGGGAAATATCCTAATCCGATGAATCCGTCCCTTTATACCTGCTGTCGAGCCGGTGTTCCTCTCTCCCGCTCGGTGCTACCGTCCTACGCCTTACTACCGCTGGTCTCGTGATCCCGTCCGTCTGTGTCGTCTCAGATTCCTGCATAATCTACGCCGCTCCTCAGGCTGTCGCTCGGTCGTAGGTTGAAATGCCCCAGTATTTGGTACGTCTTGATCGTCTAGGAATCCCGGTCCGGTGGTATGGATTCGTCCGAGTTGCCCCGGTACTTGCACTGACACACTAAGTGATGCACTTATAGTTAACCGTGTAATAGGTGGTTTGGTTCTAATAGTGCCAACGAAAGGTTTGTGCGAGCAGTCGTTACCGAGCAATCGGTAAAAACCTGAGTTTTTAGACTGTTTTTTTTTGTTCTGAAAGAGCAGATAGGGTACACATTTTTAAAAATTTGTAAACCCATTTTATCCCATGTTAAAACGCATACTGCGTCAAATGGTGCCAACGACGGGTTCGTGCGAGCATTGGTTACCGAGAGATTGGTAAAAACTCGAGTTTTTAGACTGGGTTTTTTCGCTCTGCAGAAACGAATAGGCTTAACATTTTGTAGAACTTTCAAAATCATTCCATCTCATGCAAAAACACATTCAGCGTCTAATAGTGCCAACAGGAATTTTGTGCGAGCAGTTTGATCGAGAAATCGGTAAAAACTCGAGTTTTCAGACTAGGTTTTTTCCCTCTGCAGGAGCAGATGGGGCAAAAATTTTGTCAAATTTTTCAGCTTATCGTATCTCATGGAGAAACGCATGCTGCGTCTAATAGTGCCAACGACAGGTTCGTGCAAGCAGTCGTTACCCAGGAATCGGTAATAAATTGAGTTTGCAGACTGGGTTTTCTCTCTCAGCAGAAGCGGATAGGCCGAACATTTTGTAACATTTCCAAACCCTTACGTTTCTTTGCAGCAACAATTTCTGCGTCCAATGGTGCCAACCATAGATTTTTGAGTGCAGTGATTACCAAGAAAGCTGTAAAAAATTATGTTTTTAGACTGGGTTTTTTTTGGCAGCAGTGCCAAACATTTAAAAAATTTTTGAAAGCGAGTAATAATTTGTACGACGTCATTTGTGGACTATCCCAATTTTAGGATAGTAATTGGGGTAACTTCATTGATGGGCCATTCGTATATGAGATGAAAAATTTGGTTGACGGCGTTTATAGATCATCTCTATAAGCTTACGATAATTTGAGTGACGTTATTTGTGTAGCATGCCAGGCATTTTGTCGCCCTCCATCGTGTTTGCTTGTAGTTAAGATTAGCTGCGTTAATACCAATAGTGTTATATATACGTGTAGTTCAGTACATAGCGCACACAAAAAAAGTAGTTTCATTTTCTGTGTCCATACACATGTATTCATATGCGCGTTTTGTCGTTCGTCTATTAAACAGTTACTTTTGGAAAACTGGTTGGTTCGATCAACCCCAAAATCAATATAGCACTTTTTCTTTGCATTTGTGGGCTGTTAAAAGTTGTACCTTTTCAATGCGTTTTACATTGGCCCATTTAATAGTAATTTTTAGAAGCCTTGTTGGTTCGATCAACCGCAAAAACATTATGGTACTTTGGTCTTGAATTTTTAGTCTTTTATAAAACTGACCTTTCTAAGTTAATATTTAAAAACTGGTTGGTTTGATTTACCCCAACAACACTATGGCACTTTGCTCATGCATTTGTGGGAGGTTAAAAGTAGTACTCTTTTAATGCGTTTTGACATGGGGCCATTCAACAATAATTCTTAGAAAACTGGTTAGTTCGATTATCCCCAAAAGCTATATGGAACTGTGCCCTTCCATTTTAATGTTCAAAAGTTTTTTGAAGAAAATCAGTTAAAAATTTTGACCTCTGGAGCATGATTAACTGACAGCCAGATCTATGGACCGGGCGGACGGACATGACCATGTCAATAGATACTTAAGCTTAGCTTCTAAAAACTATAAAGTAGATATATGCTTGGGAAAGCCATAGCTTTTTTATCATGTGCATTATTTATTAATAATACAATAAGTCAAGCTGATGGAGCTAGTTTCTTCGTGATGTGCCTCAAACTTTACATATTCCATTCAAATATTTGTAAAATAAAGAATGAATAAAAACTGAGCTGAGTTATATTCATACGTATTTTGATATAATTTTATCTGAGGCGTTTAATTATAAAACCTTCAGAACAGCACGAAGTTAAAAGCTACCCATTTTGATCAGCTAGAATAGATTTCGTACATATGGCGGGAAACAGCTACACCGTAATTAACACGCATTTTTTGTTTTGGAATCAGAATTGGCATTGAGTTCAGTTTAATTTAACGAAGTTTCACCAGCCATGTCTGAAAATACGTACATGTTAGTTTTACCATTTTTTCTTAGTATCTTTTTAATGCATCTTGACATGGGTCCATTTAACCACTAATTGTGAGAAACTGGTAAGCCCGACTAACTCCAAAAACAATGGGGCACTTTTCCTTTGCATTTGTGGTTGTTTAATAGTGGTTTGAAATACATTGGTTAAAAACTGTGACCTGTAGCGCATAACAAACAGACAGGCAGACGGACGGACATGACCATTCTAATAGATTCTTAGCTCAGAATTTAAAAAATCCGGCGCGAAGCCCCGGATTTGGCGACCGTGGGCCCGAAGTAGATGCTGAGCCTACAGCGTATTAGTTTTATTAATGAAAAAAAATGGGTTTGTAGTGAGGCTAACATAAAACCGAAGCAGTTAGTGCTGGTGAAAACGGGCTAGGTATTAAGTTTGCTAGAACGAGTGGGCCATGTGCATGTGCTACTGGTTTGAGTGGGTTTGGTTATAGCGCCGGTACAAGTGAGCTAGGTACGAGCGTTTATAACAGGAGTGGGTGGGGTACGAGTGGTGGTAGTACAAGTTGGCTTGGTAACATTAGAACAGGTACAAGTTGATAAGTAAAAGTGGTTCCGTATCGTGTGATAACAGTAGGAGCAATTCCAGTACGATTGGGCTGTGTAAGTGTAACGCCGGCACGAGTTGCGCTGGTACGAATTTTGCTGATTGTTGATGGCCTACGTGGCAGGAGTACAGGATCGAGATTTTCGAGATTGACTGACTCTTGTGGGCCTAGTAACAGTTGCACAGGTAGAAGATTGCTAAGCACAAGTGGCGCTGGTACGAGAACGATTTTTAATTGAATTTTACAATATATCATGCCATTAAAACTCGTTTCAATAAAATGAAGTATAACATGTATAAACGGCAATATCGGGCAAATATTCTGTTGAGAAATACAAACGTTAACTAATATAACGTATATTAAATAATACAACGTAGGTCTGTAATAGTACGTCGGTCTAAGAGATTTCAGTTTGAATAGTACGCGGGTCTGTTTTAGTACGCGGGTGAGGAAGAAGGAAAAAAGCTAAATTATAACGTATTTATATTTTTATTTAAATTAGCTGTTTTTGTTACAATCTATTTACTAATAAATTATCTGTTTTGATAATCTTGTTGTTTGCAAGGCGATGGCTGGTAAAAATAATTTTCATGAACTGGGAATTTGTACATTTCTTTAAGTAGGCAGGTCTGTAATAGTACTCAGGTTTTTAATACTACCCGGGCCTGAGAGGTTCAAATTTGAATAGTACGCGGGGCGTACTATTATAGAATATACGGTATGTATATTGGCAGAAAGATTGTATTATTGAAAATTTGTTCCCCTCAAATCTGAAATGTCAAATTTCTGCTGATAACTCTCTTTAACTATGAAAAAGTGATGAAAATGACAGCAATGACGAAAATTATAATAATTATTAACATTGATGCGCATGTATTAAAAACGTTAATTATAAATTGCAAGTCTAAACCTGTATCTTATTAAAAAAAGGCAAATAAAATAATTTTCAAATTTAAATACATAAGTATTTTTAAATTTTTAAAAAGCTTCACAATGATATATTGCATGTCAAACTCGGTTGTTAAATGCGAACGTTAAGTCAATATTATGAAGATAGATAGAAATAAAATAAGTATAATATTGTAAATGCAATAATTACTCCCGCTTAGGGATGGCAAATTCAAAACTCCCTGCGTTTCGCGCCCGGAGTATTGAAAACTCCCTAGGGAGCCTTAAACTCCCA